>SDVV010002235.1:0-23486 GCA_016164225.1 Gammarus roeselii | reverse complement strand
CCTGCTAACACTGGATGCTGACCTTTATTCTGCCCCTGAAGAGTGGTAATTCTCAGAGTAGCTATACTAAGATTCCTTACCTGCTAACACTGGATGCTGACCTTTATTCTGCCCCTGATTAGTGGTGATTCTCAGAGTAGCTATACTAAGATTCCTTACCTGCTAACACTGGATGCTGACTTTTATTCTGCTCCTGATGAGTGGTGATTCTCAGAGTAACTATACCAAGATTCCTTACCTGCTAACACTGGATGCTGACCTTACCGAAATGTTATTCAAATTCATAAATGTGTTCCTGTCATCTTTGTTAGTAGTTACCCGAACATGTTATTCCAGATTTTGTGCAAATTTAACTTATGACCCCACAATTAATTGCTGTATGATCTTTCCGCCTTCAATCGTTTGGAGTTTGAACACTACATTAATAATTGATACTCTTGCAGGTGTTCAGCCTGCTAACCTGTGCCAGCGTCAACGCACCGATTGTTCCCAGTTGCTGCAGCTCTCTTCAGGGTGGGATATACTTTCTCTGCTAATTAAAGGTTGGCTTCTTTATTGTAGGGTTATGCCGATTCATGCTTCACCTGATAGCTAGGTAGCTATAGAATTTGGTCGAGAGATGGGTAAGTTGTACAAGGATAGCAAATGGGGATGGATTAATAAACCCATGTAGCAAAAACATTTTCAGGGCTAAAGGTAAGATATACAAGGAGAGTTTAATTTATATGTTTAACCGATAGCTTCTGATTAATATTCATTCACAAAGTTATAGCTCTGAAATACCGAAATAACATTAATACATTTATAAAAATGAACTTGGACGTAGATACAAATATGCTTCCCATGTTGTTAGGATTTTAATATTAGGTCAGGTTTTTGTTCAACCATCATGCCACTGAAACCTCCGGTCTAAATTACAATTGAATTGAACAGTGCTGTTCATGACCAAGCTCAATTTTTTAAACAAAAACGATGCGTGTATGATGGTAATGCAAGAAACATAACGATATGCAATGTTCTAAAATAAGTGACTTTCCGCAGAGCGTGCACCAGAGAAGGCTCCTTCAGCAGATGAATGCAGCGTTTCGGCGTCTAGAGCTGCTGTCAGTGCTATGAGACGGCCGTCTGCGTCACAAGGCTGTGTGCTGCCAGCACCTTCGTCTTTTGGCAGTGCGGATGGACGGGGCTTAACGGCGTCCTTGTCTTCTGACTGCGAGGCACCGCAAGGCTCATGGGAGCTACACGGGTCGCTATCCCTGGCGCTAAATTCTTTTATAGCTAACGTCAGATCAACCCCTATCATCTCCGCCAACTGCCCTATCAGCCCCAAGTTGTTCCGACTACCAACCTACGTTACCATTTTTTAACAGTGAACATTCATAGCGTTCCTCAGTCACACCAGCCAGTGTCAAATCTGCCAGTGACATTCCGGCGAAAATCTGTTTCAGCCCACGTCAGAATCAGCCACCAGTCGTACCATTTTACCGGTTATCACTTTAATGAAACTTTTCCTGCCCAACCTAACTTAACCTAGGTTACGTGTTTCTAACCCGCGGGGCAAAGGTACGTATTTCTATTCCGCGGGGCAAACATACGTATTTTTGTAGGGTACGTAATACCGTTTTTTATCGTTTTTTTTATTGAAGTTTTATTAAAGTGATAACTGTTAGGTTGGTACGCCTGTTTCGGTGTAATGACTGGCAGATTTTGAAGTGGTGGAAAATGCGCGTGGGCTGAATCATCGTTGGGTAGAAAAACAAGTGGGATGAAAGATTTTTAGCGGTTATGACAGTGTCCGGCCATGACAGTGAGGTGAAGTGAAGTGGCGATAGTGCGCGTGTGCGGGAATAATTTTAGCGCGAACGCTGGGCTCCCAGCTACACTGCACCCACCGTTTAATAGACAATCCATGAATGAGCTGCACTAGTGTTCCCCTATGGAATGTTAATTCACACAAAGATCTTGAAAATGTAACAATTGCCAGAAAAAATTACGTCATTGATTTTCTTCTAGAACAAATAGAAGCTCTGAAACGTGAGAATACGTGGCTCATTACGAAAAAAGAAAATAAACGATATAGAAGAACTTGAATTGCTGAAAGCCAAAAATTAGGCGTTGAAAATTGAAAATGTGTCTCATATGATTAACAATAGCGATCTAAAGAATTGTAGAAATCGTTTGATTAAACTTGTCAAGTCGTTAAATGTAAAAATCAATCACAGCGATAGATTCGTTCCAAAATTCTTCGAAATTTTATTGCCCTATTTCTCTGGCATTCAAATTACTAAAATAAATAATGAGGGAAAGGGTAAAACTGCAAGTTGGAGTGATGTGGATATTTCTAGTGCATTGTCACTCCGAACAGTGAGCAGGAAAGCTTATAGGTACATACAGCAGATATGAAAGCTTCCTTTGCCCTCAAATTCTACACTTATTTCATAGATTCAAAAAATTAATGTTGAACTTACTCATGAGAGCTCCTCTGCAAATAATGGCAGCGAAAGCTGGAAATATGATTGAGTGTAAAAGGGCATGCATTATGTCGTTTGACGAGATGTCGGTGTCACTAGCGTGCGTACATATTATTCTTGAAGTTCTAATAGATTGGAGGCGTGGATTTGTTCCGTCTGGGTCTTACCTGAATAAATGAAGTGTTCTGTGGTCGACCTGGACCGCGTGGCGGTCTAGGTCGTGTTGTGTTGCTGGCGGAGCTGAATTTGTCCATGTAGCCGTAAACCTTGTACCAGTCTCAACGATACTACCTGTACGCACAAGCGTGCGTACACATTACTCTTGAAGTTCTAAATGATTGGAAGCGGAGGTCCGTTTCATCTAATCGTTATTCTTTTGCGCATTAGCGTGCGTCTGACATGGCGAAAATGTGCAACTTTTCTAACTTTAAAAGCGTTTTTTTTTCTCGCACACTGAGGCGTGCCTACTGGAATCCATGATCATCAAGCCCTACGAGGGAGCCTATCATGACTCGCGTTGAGGCTCTGGTGGAACTGAGGATCAAATCAAAATCAAATTCGGTGACTAAGTGGGGAGGTGATGTTGATTTTACTCTGAATGTGAAGGTCTTTGAAGTCATGTCATGACACTGTTCGTGGAGATCACAATGCGGGGCGAGGTGAGTGGAGACGAGTTGGCATGGACGACGACGAGTCGAGACTGGTTGAGACCAGGTGACAGGGAGCCCGGGTACTTGGGGATTCGCGGGACCCGAGTGATTCTGAGGACCCGAAGGACCTAGGGGTACCCACCTGAACCTTTTTGGGTCCAGGTTATGAATAATAACATTTGTACGATTAGGTGTACCGTTAGTGCACATGGTCCTTAAACTTGCCAAAAACTGTGATAAAAGGTGCACTGGAGTTTACAACTTTCACCATTTCGTTTTGCTAGGTTATAAACTGCCAATTTTTGACAGCTGAATGCGACCGCTGATCCAAGTGATTGAACGATCATGTGAATGAGATAAATGTATATATTGTTTGCAAGCCAAATTTTTGTATACCAACAATCACCTTTTCCATGGAAGTAACCCAGATCGGAGAGTTGAATAAAGGCTTTCGAATGATTCGAACTATAATTGCGCAAATTGTTATAAAAATCGGTAATTGCAAAATGATTTCATACTGGAAATACCTCCGATCTTCAAAAATTTACAATTATCTCCGATGTACAAAAAGTTAAACATCAAAGTGTTTACCCAAGAATCACAAACGAAAAGTAAACAAAGTTCAGCTTGTCGTTTCCCAAATTTGCAAAAGAACAGTATTTTTACCTTCATAAACTGCTTTGTTCTGATCAATTAGTTTGTGTTTGCTCAAAAAACTGTGACCAATACATAATTTTGAAGTTCTCTTCTTCAAGATGATGACTACCTCAAATATATAGAATAAGAAAAAACTACTTGAAAAATCAGAAATGTTGAGCTAAAAATGACTAGCCTGGATATGCCAATATTAGCTGTACGGCTCCAATGACGTCACGGGCAGATAGAGCGGGGCCATGACGTCAGACCACGTGATTCTGACGTCACGTCATAGATTATTCGGTTTACCCGTTGGTGTTAGTGTACCCTGGTGTAATATAGGAAGACAACATAGAAATATTTGAACACAATCTTAGATTATTAATGCCCTTTCCTATTTTTATGCTTAAAGCTAGCTAAATATATTTTGGGTAACCCATTTTCATTTTGTAAGATGAATAATGTCAAACCATGTGGCAGCCAAGCCTGACTGTATTTTGTATCAGCTAGAAAAGAATTTCAGCAGGTATATGTTCCCTATGAACCTTGCTGAATCATAATTCCACACATATTTCATGTGCAGTGTTATAATTGGCAAAATTGGAATTCCATTTAAGAATTTTATTTCATAACAGCTAATTCTAAAATATAGTGAGTCATTACCACTCGACGGAGCCAGTTCCTCCATTCTTTAACTTCAATAACAATTTATGCTGACTACCTAACTAGGCTTGTAGGTACCAGACTAAGCCCAAACTTTCCATTCAATTAAAGGCACATATTGTTGCCTGCGGCTTTAGTGGGTGAACTTGAAGGTCTTAAAATGAGACCCTACTCCTTGTAACATAAGGAATTATTCCACAGCCCGGACCCGGGGGCCCAGCCAGGCTACCCGGGGAGCACCTACAATGCGAGTTCATAGGACCAAGAGTAAAAAGAAACGGTCCTTACCAAGAACGCCACAACATGCCCTGGATCCAGCTATTGCAGTCATATCGGCAGCAGGCCTCTTTCTTGGACACCAGGCTCAAGACCAAGCCGGGGCAGCCCAAACGAAGGTGCCCCACGAGCATTGTCTTCCAGTCCTGGTCTCTTGCGGAAACCACCATAATTAGCTAAGTTCCCCACTGCCAATTTTGTACAATGTAGTGCCAATGTACATTCTCCTCAAATATCATGTATATCAGTATTACTAATCATTAGGCATAAATTCTGCTGTGAGGATCTCACATTAGTTTTGTTACTATTTATGCACCACAAACATTCCCCGACCTATTCGAATATACGATATTTTAAGCTATACTTATCTTCAATCAAACTTTCTTGCCCGACTGTTTAACCAAAGCGCTCTCGTACGTGCGTAGTTGTGTAATAATAATAATAATAATAATAATAATGATAATAATTATAATTTTAATAATAATAATAAAAGCTTTATTAACAACCAACATGGGCATAGCATTATAATTGAGATATCTTATTTTTGGGTCACAGTGAGAACAAATTTATAAAATTACCGCCCACAACTAAGAATAAGTTACGGCATACAACTCTATCCTGCCTATGCGTATAGTAATTTTCTCCATCGCCTTAAAAATGACGAGGCAGCGAGAGCATCACCAGAGCAGATTGCAACGGGGATTTCATTTGGGGAGTTCATAACTCGAGTCATAAGGCTATGTGCCGCTTCACGGAACAGTACCTTGATGTGATCTGATTGGTTTTCAGCAAAAACCCTGCTCGCTGACGTCGAGCGAGGGACCTGCATCAGCCCTCTAAATGTGTCATTATAACTCACTGTCAATTTCCTCACGTAGTGTTGTAGCAAGTGTTAAGCAAGTCATCGATCTACGTTTCAATATTTTTGTGGTTCTCATAAAATCTTAACAGACCTTTACGTTAATATTCATTTATTTTTTGCTTTATTATGTCAGAACATGTCGTTGAATTTGTACCTACGTCGGTATGTATGTCTATCACTTCCGCTCAGTGCGTGTCGTCCACTGCACGCATCGGCCAGCCAGCCAGTCTATTATCAGGTTACCACCAGCAGCATCTTCGCTAGCACGGGGCCTCTTTGCGGCCGACCTGCCCGGAGGGTCCCTTAGACTCACATTCCACAGTACTCAACAATTGACTTGTCTTCCCATTACATCCCGGAGCCCTGGACACTACACCCGGAGCCCTGGATAATTATGGACTTGGGCGGTATGTGAGCCCTACAATTCTGCCACGGTACAAACCTACGTCTACCTGGAGAACTCCTAGTTAAAAACACTCAATCAATCACAACAGATTTAACTCAATACACCGACCACCTCAAAAAACCAATGCTACATACAACACCAGCACAGTCACGGACCCACACAAACCCACACATGGATCCCAGACTAAAGACTGCAACGCACATTTTCGTGCGCACCGATGCAGTAAAATAAAGTTACAACCCACTGTGGCCCCTTCCTTTTACTAGGACACTTCTTTACGACTGAGGGCCACACTAATTCGAGTTCGGTCAGCCAGGTGAGGTCTACGGCGGTAGCCAGGTAAATGACACTCACCCTTTTACTCACTCTCGAGTTGGCTTGACTTTGGCTTGAGTTTATGTTTGTCTTTCACGTTTCCAATTTTCCACCAACGCAACGATAAAATAAGTATGTGTGTGAGGAGGGACAGAAAAAAACAACTTTAAGTTTTTTTCTTAATCTATATTTAATGAAATTTATTTTAAAGGAGATGAACCTCCCCTGCACGCGCATATACCCACTTCATGTCGACCGCACGCCGCACACAAGTAACTATCGCTACAAAAAATAGTCGGGCCCATGTAAACCTGCACCCTAGAATCAAAATGTGGCCTGGATGCCACCAACTAAAATTACACACCGGGCACGTATGCCAACAATGGTTAAACAGGCACGTATGCCAACAATGGTTAAACTTACTAGTGAGTAACACAACAACAAGAGAAAATTCTTCCTAGTGAATAATATAACAACAAGAGAAAACTCTTCCTAGTGAATAATATGACAACAAGAGAAAACTCTTCCCAGTGAATAATATGACCACAAGAGAAAACTCTTCCTAGTGAATAATATGACCACAAGAGAAAACTCTTCCTAGTTTAGTGTTTATGTTGTCGCTGGAGTTTTTCAGATTTGGGGAGGACCAGACTTTTCTGGCGGTGCTCACCGGGGGAGTAGAAGGGGCCCTTGCCCTGGTCCTTGGAGATGATGTATGGCAGCCTCCCTTGCGTCCGTCAGACGCGCGGATAAATCGGCCAGGGACACGGCTGGCGATAGTCGATGATGGTCGATGATGGTCGATGAATGCCCCCGGATGATGGTCTTTATGTTATTTTATAAGCCGGCCACCGAAAGCCTTTCTTTGATTAGCTTCTTTAAATAAGTATATATATAAGTCACACTTGAAGATCTAAGATATATAAGTCACACTTGAAGATCTAAGATATATGAGTCACACTTGAAGATCTAAGATATATATGTCACACTTGAAGATCTGCTCTATTCGTTTACTACTTGGAGGTTTCGGGCAAAGGCGTGGAGGGTGACTAGGTTATGGCCACAGGACGACGGGACACTCCTACGCTTCACATCGGAGCTGGTGAACAAGAGCCCTCTCTCTACCAAGCCAGCACCTTTTATGGTTCGCTATAATGACGTCATCGCCCACCGTCGCCTGTGGCTAGGTGGGGCCCCAGCGTCGCAGTTCCCTTGAGTAGGACAAAAAGAAACCTCTGCCGGTTTGCATTGGTGGCATGTTGCTAACGGACCTCTTAAGCTGTGTAGGCGTAAAGAAACGGTTTCACGCCGGCCTCGCGACCGTGCCCTCCCTGTCACGTCTGAATTAATCAGGAGAAATTCCTTCAAAGGACGAAGGCCGTCGACGGCTCGAGTCGCATAGCGCGCCGGTTCTTGTTGTTCGCTAGCAAAACGCGCTGACACACAGTCTATTGGTATGGCGCCTTGGCTCGTACGATGTTTTGCAGTTGCTTGATGCAACAATGATCACGCCACCTCAGCGGCCTCCACTGAGCTGAGCGGCCTGTTGGTTGCCTAGCGGATACATCTGGTATGTGTCTTCAAGGATACCGCAGTCTGTTTGTGCAGCGGTGTGTCCTTCGAGGATACTTGTAGAATTGTTAGATGCGGCAGAAGGATACTTGTAGAACCACGCCACACCACATATCGGGGACCTTACCCAATCATGGAGATGAGAGCCAAGTACTTCAAAATCAACCTCAATGGCAAGGTCAATAGCATCACCGTTGACCGACTGAAGGCTGCACACATCGATGAGCAGTTCCTCACAATTCACCAACAAAGGATCAAGATGATCCCACTCAGTAACAAAGACACAAATCCAACTACGGTCGCAGCACAGACCAACACGGAGCTCAGTAACTAAGCAAACAACTCGCAACAAGCCCCACGAATACTCAAGCAACGATCAACAAACACACCCAAATCATCAAAACACGCTCACTCCCAAGTCCAATTCAGCACGATGATTGAGGCAAAATGCACTCGGTCAGGTAAGATTATAAAAAGACCGTTACGCTTCAACTAACGGCGCACACCATTCCGCACCTCACAAGACCTTTCCAAAACGTTCCGTTTGGTGAGAGTGATGTAACGACAAATCGTCCACTATTGGCCCTACTACAACAGTACTCTTATCCATGTAAATATGCCCATAATTGTACACTAACAAAGTAAACAAATCAAGAGCTAACTACAAATTTCAGTAATAGAGGCCATGATGCCAATATACATTCCATCAAATACAGAGCAACAAATACGTAGAAAGGAGCAAACACTTAGCAACAAGTCAACAGACATTGATAAAACATAATTAGGCACTCACAGACCATTGGTAGTTGCCAATTGGAAGACTGGAACGAATAAATGGATAATCACGAATGGAACGAATAAAATGAATAGCAATGCACCACGAACGTCTTTGTATGAGTTGTCCAATAAATCAATTTCAATGACTGCCTAGTTTTTAACAAATAGTTCAATACGCAACAACACAATCAAATTCTAGCATCTCGCGTTGCATGTCCAGTTGCATTCTTGCAACGGATGTTTCGGAGCTTGCAAAGTTAAACAAAGCCTGCCAAGGTGTCTGCTTGCAGGCTGCAACAACACCCTTATACTGAACTTTTCAGTGAACATCACTTTGTTTAAAGTACCACATTCAAAATTTTAACACATTAATGGAAACTGGCTTTGGCACAAGAATCATTGAGAACCAACCGTCTAAGTTCTCTCGCTGGTTTTCCTTTCCACACCAGCATCTCACCTACGACTCCGATTGTTCAGTTATAAAGTTAGTGGATTTTCTTAAGTGGAGCAATAAATTTTATATAATTTGCTCTGGCTTACGACAGGAGAGGTGACAAAGACTTGTCGCCGTGGTGAGCATTGGTACAACCTGTTTTTGCCTCTGATGGAGGTTGAGTGAGGGTTAGTCTGGCGGTCGGGCCTGAGCCTCTGGCCTTGCCGACACGTGATTGGTTACAGCCAGACGGGGCAGACTGCTGATGTGGCTGTGCCAATTATTCGCAATTTATATTGCAAAACTTGTCTCCATACATTTTAAACTGTATAGATGTTGCGATTTTTAACTAAGGCTAGTAATGGGCGAAAATTATTAGTATTATTTGTCTGTAATTCTTAATTTAAACTCTCTCTTTTAATCCTCGACTTAGCATTCCAAGATCCCTATGGGGCTTCCCAGATGCTGATTTGCTCGCATCCACTCCTTGTTGCCGCTCTTGGTGCTGAATGGTTCCTTGCAGTATACGAGGTGAACTTTGAGCTAGAGTCCCGCACTGCTTGATGGCAAGTTGACGTGCAGAGGGATTCCTGCCGCCCGAAAGAAAACTCAGTTGACGTGCGGAGGGATTCCCACCGCCAGAGGGAAACTGCATCTACGACACATTTCCAATGGGAGTTAATACAATGGTCTAAAATATAATACCTTAATCTTAAAAGAAAATACATTATTTACAGGAAGTGAATTGAGCGATAGTTGCTGTGATGGACAGCAATGCAGAACTAAACTTCGCGAGCCCTTACAAAGCAGTAAAACATGAATTGAGCAATATTTAATGCCTGGAAGTATCTATTTAACTGAATGTCGAGAAAAATTATCGCCGTAATAATCAATAGAAATAAATGAAATTGGTGATTGTCAAGTACATGAAAGTAGTTCTTCTATTCATGAATGGACAGTTCTCAAGGCTCGGAACAGGAGAGGCGGTGACGGAAACTTTGTCGCCGTGGTAAGCCTGGCGGACAGAAAAGACAGATAACACTTATAATTACTGATGTTGTTGACACGACTTGAAACTAAGTTAACAAAACCTACTTCTATCACCTAATTTCGACTGGTCACTTGTCGAATGTAGAAACTCAAGGGAGCTGTTCCTTGTAGGATGGCGTTAGGTGCGAGAGTGGTGCTGACGGACCGGGCTAGGGCGGTCCTGCCATTCAAATTGAACACAGAGGGCGACACTGAAGGTGCTAGGCATGTTATTTTGAAGTTGCAAAATTACTTGATAATCACAAGTTGTTTCATTACTCCTATACATGGCTGGTACTATCATTGCCTAAAAACTGACAATAATTATCATTTTGTTGCTAGAATGCGCTGCAATGCTTAATTTATAGAATTTCCTTTGTTCCTGGACTTAGCACTCCAAAACCCCATCGCCGATCTCAGTTGCTGTTTGGTTCGCACGAAATTCCTTGTTGCCGATCCTTGTTGCTGATTGGCTGTTACAGTGTGCACCAGACGCTTTGAACTAAAGTCCCACGGCTTGATAGACAAGTTGACGTGCGGAGAGATTTTCGTCGCCAGAGGGAACTGCAACTGTGGCACACTTATAATTAAAGTTAATACAGTGGTCTAAAAACCTCATACCTCAATCTTGAAAGTAATACTACACTATTTACAATCTTATGGATGTATTTGTTGTGAGGGATCGGAGAGGAGAGTGCAGAGCATCGTTTTACGAGTGTATTATAATAAAATTTCATGCATCTCGATCACAAATCTACTACCCACCATACCAAATAATTGTAGTTGATTACAAGAGCCAAAATAAGTACTGAAACGCTCGTTGGGTAACAAAGACCGACCTGATCATCATCCAGTTATTTTCAGCTTCCTTGCATACCTTGTCAGTAACTGCCCAGAGGTGGTGTGATTTGAGCCACATTTCCACCAGAGCCTCCACGTCCTTGAATCCTGTTCGGTGTTCATTAGGTACAATTGATTGCACAAAAAACAGGGGATTCAGGAAGTTTATATCTAATTGCTATAAGGTTGTTCAATCACAACCCGGTATTGCTGTGATAAGTTTGACTCAAGTAAGCATTGGCTCAATGAAATATTTTGCTATTAGGGGAATGCCTGATACCGTGTCGTTGTTGCATGAAGCAGGTCGGGTACAATTCTTAGTATTTATGACCTTAGAGTTGTCCTGAGGGCCTTGTCGAGCAATCAGCGAGCAGTGTTCTGGCAATCCACGGAATCAGTTCTCAACATGCCGTATCATCATTCTTGTTTCCTATGTATGTAATTCTTATTGATCACGTCAAACAAGTGCAGTAGTTCTTACCTTGCTAATGACCTGAATTAGCCCGCAGGTTAGCCAGTTGAAATTTGATTTTTGGTTACTTGTTTTGTTCTTAATTGCTAACACTTTAATTATTATTGTTGTGTCATTAGAGTGACAGGAAAATAATTTATTTTTTGTACATTATTTCTGTACACGCAGCTATAGTTGAATGGCAAATGTTTTCCTGTTATGGGATTTATCGGACACGCAGAGTAAAATTGTGTTGAAAAAAACTGGTTTTGCTTTAATTTTTTTATTTGTGTGTTCCATTTTTTATCATTGTCAAAGGATTCAGGTAGGCCATGAGATCACATGTTGATAATATCAACAGAAGCCCTAATTTTGGAGCAGTTTTTCTTACCATTTGCAAGACATTAGCCTAAATATACATGCCAATCCTACTACATGGTTTACATAGTGCAAAAACTATCCAGTACAGGGCTCTACCCTTAAAATGTACAACAAGTAATTCCACAAAAGAGGACCGCGGTGAAAGTGGTCGCCAGACTAGCTAGGAATTCCCTGGTTCTATAATTTGACAGGTAATAAATTCTTCCTTGCATGTGAATTTCAGAATGATTGGTAATTACTGACGAGACTACACCTGTATTATATACTCGTACAGATTACTGTTATATTCTGTATCTGTAGTGAGCAGAAATCACACTACATTTACAGTCAACCCAAAGAATAACTATCTGTACATTCTTTCTTGTATATTTAATCAGTAGTGTAAATAATAGAACACATGTAAATTTAGTGTTAGAGCTATTGCATATATCAATCAATGTATAAAATAGCATTATAAAAGAATAAAACACACTACTTAGAAGTGGTAGGTACAGTCATATACAAACAAACATGACACAACAGTGAATTATAACGTTACTTATGATTCCGGAACAACTAACTACAAAGCCATGTGACATTCTCATATAGGAGTAGTTATAATATAACTTCCCCCCCCCCCAAGCCGCATGACGGATTTGGAGGGGGGGGGGGAAGCGGGAGGAGGGGTGACGGCGGTTGAGGGAAGGTGGGCGTGGGGGAGTGTTGGTGTAGTAGGGTTGTAGATGAATGGAGTTTATGAATTTACATCAGTTATTGTAAGTTATTTTTTTGTGTTATGTATACATGGTCGTGGATGGTTGGTATATGTTGAATTTGTATTGGTCTCATAATTTGAACGGCCATTTCTATAGAGTTATAGGAATTAGTCTACATTAAGTTTTGCCGTTCAATGTTGGTTAGGACAGAGTAGAAAATTACGTAGATATTTTATTATTGATGTACGATTTTGAATGGTTGCCAGAGATTTATAAGTTTATTAGCAATAAATTGACCTAATTTGATATAATGCTGAGTATAAAATCATCTTAATTTGATTCAGTGTTACAGAATATCGGTTTGTTTGGACGTCTTGACATTTGATTTCGTCCCGTTATCAGTTGACTTGGATAACAAAATCAATCAGAAACCAGCATTTCTCAGTGTGCGACCAGCATCTCTCCGTGACCACCATCTCCCCGTGACCAGCATCTCTCCGTGAGTGACCAGGATCTCTCTGTGCCAATATCTCTCTTGGTCAAGAAATTTTGTACATGCTTTGGATTTTTAACAATTTATTTGATATAGTCATATGAATTTTAGGACCTATTACGTTTGTGCGAGTTGTGTTTTTTGTAGATTTTTTTCAACACAAATCTAGAGTGTAAATCATGCCTAACCTACACAATTAGCGATTTCTATGTCAATGTATGACAACAAAGAGTCTCCTGCGAGTGAGAGAACCCCTGTAAGTGCACATATCCCATGAGTGGAGCTATCCCATGAGTGCAGATATCCCATTACTGCAGGTATCCCTTGAGTTGTTGAGTGAGTGCAAGTCTTTCAGTGAGTGATCTTTTTGAGCGATGGTGATGGTAGGAAGCTAGCTAGTGCGGTCAAATTTCTTGTGAGTGCACATATCCCATAAATTGAGGTATCCCAAGAGTGCACAAATACCATATATCATTGGTAATTATTTAATGGTTAGGGTTGAGTAGAGAAAAGACTTAGTTATTTCAGTGTTGTTGTTGTATGATTTAAACGTAATCATAGGCTTATATGTTTGGTAGGTGTAAATCCGTGCTGCAACTAGCATATCCTTAGTTTTAGAACATGATTTACTGGTTGGTCTGGTCTTGGTATGGAGATGTTTTTCACCCTTCAGTAGTCATTTGAACTTATAATCAAGTTCATGTGGATGTTTGCCCCCAAGTTTCATGGCTATGTTAGATAGGTAGTGCAACGAGGCGATGGTCTTTGTAGGGATTTGCTTAGGTCTATAGTAAACAGAACCCAGAATTTAAGGTCACAGTCGTACATTTCGCAAATAAGCTACATTCATGACAACTTTTCATATCAATGGAATCTTTGTTATGTCAGGATGTGACTAGGATTGGACGTATTCAGAGGAGATGGACTAAACAGATGCATGGTTTGTCTGAGGGCCCGCAGCATAACTGGCTGTTAGCTCTAAATGTGTTCTCTATCAGGCGTAGGGTCATCCTAACCAAACTTGATATAGTGCTTTATAGTTCCACTGACAGCCGCTGAATACTGAATAAATTAGAGAAGCGCTCTTTTGAAATCATAATTATTTCACGTAAGCAGGAACACAAATGAACTCATGAAAATTCAAAAAGAAGAAAGCCGCTCCTGCACAATATTGGAGAAAGCTCTATCTCGTGTCCAAAAAGATCGACCTGATCATCATCCAGTTATTTCAGTTAGTGAACCAAAAATGCCACACCCTCGTCCCTTGTGCGTAACACGAAATAGAAGACAGTAAAGAACCCTCAACTGCTGCCCTTCCCTCCTCCATTCCGCTGCCCTCCTTTCTTTCATCACATACTGTGGCTATTTAAAGGCAGACAGGGGCTTCAAATTGCCCAGACGGAGGAATACTTCTAGTCAATTTTTTGTCTAGCGTCATCTGTCGGCATCAACGCTCCAAGCGTCATCTGGCAGCATCATCGCTGCTAGCGTCATCTAGCGGCATCAATGCTCCTAGCGTTATCTGGCAGCATCAATGCTGCTAGCGTCATCTGGCGGTATCAACGCTCCTAGCGTCATCTGGCAGCATCAACGCTGCTAACGTCATCTGGCGGCATTAACGCTGCTGGCGTCCTCTGACGGCATCAACGCTCCATAGTCATGTCGTGGTATCAACGCTGCTAGCGTCATCTGGCAGCATTAACGCTGCTAGCGTCATCTGGCTGCATCAACGCTGCTAGCGTTATCTAGCGGCATCAACGCTGCTTGCGACATATAATGGCATCAACGCTCCTAGCGTCATCTGGCGGTATCAATGCTGCTAGCGTCATCATGCGGCAACAACGCTTATAGCGTCATCTGGTGACATCAACGCTTTTAGTGTCATCTGGCGGCATCAACGCTGCTAGCGTCATCTGGTGGCATCAACGCTTCTAGTGTCATCTGGCGGCATCAACGCTGCTAGCATTGTTAAGATAAAGCTTTTCAGGTTGTGATAATCGGGTAAAGGCAAGGGAGAAATGATTGAGCAGTGGTTTTTAAATATTATTTTTGTATAAAACAATGTAACAAGTCAACAGGTAAACTCAATAGAGCACAGAATAATGATTGGTCATAACGGACACACTATAACAAAAGTGTAAATGAACAGCAAAAAGAAATGTATTAAGTGTAAGACGAGCGTAGGGGAGAGTAGTAGGCCTACACCCGAAAGCTTCAACTGCTAGTCTCTCCCTCGCTCTGCCCGATGGCTGCAGCTGATGGAAAGTATCTGAACTCTGCCCTCTATCGTTCGGGACTGCGCCCTGAATAATATGGAAGGGCCTTGAGTAGGTGTATGAAGAAATCCTCCAATAAGGAAACCATTCACATTTTTGGACCATCTAAAGAGGCGGGGCGTCTTAATACCCAGACCTCATTGGTACACTACAGTTGAGTCCGTTAACTAATTTACAGGCTCCTCCCATCTATTGTTTACCATATATGATACCTCTGAGCTAAACAGTGTTATTGGATCTAGTCCCTACGATTGCTGATATCTAGTCCCTACGATTGCTAAGGCCTACACTGTTTCTAGGACACACACTACGCATCTCTCGATGGCAATGTTCGGTTAGACAAGTTTTAAAAAATATGTCCCAGAGGAGGCCGATCATAACAGCGTCATCTGGCGGTATCAACGCTCCTATTGTCATCTAGCGGCATCAACGCTGCTAGCGTCATCTGGCGGCATCAACGCTCCTAGCGTCATCTGGCGGCATCAACGCTGCTAGCGTCCTCTGACATCATCAACGCTTCATAGTCATGTCGCGGTATTAACGCTTCTAGCGTCATCTGGCGGCATCAACGATGCTAGCGTCCTCTGACGGCATCAACGATGCTAGCGTCCTTTGACGGCATCAACGCTCCTAGCGTCATGTGATGGCATCAACGCTGCTAGCGTCATCTGGCGTCATCAACGCTGCTGGCCTCATCTGGCGACATCTACGCTCCCAGCGTCATCAGGAGCATCTGGCGGCATCAACGCTGCCAACGTCATCTGGCGGCATCAACGCCCTAGCGTCATATGGCGGTACCAATGCTGCTAACGTCGTCTGGCGGCATTTTTAACGTCGTCAAGCATCAATTGTTATCAATTTAGGAGAGCTTAATCAGGTCTTGTCTACTACTGTGTATAGAAGAAATGCCTCTGCAACCATCCCAAAATGACACTAACGGCTTTGTAAGTCAAAAACGGGGACTAAAGTCACAGGCAGCTCAAGCTAAAGGCAACGACCATTCACCATCCATGATTAAACATAACCAAAATATTCCAAGCAATATCTCTATAAAACATATAAACGTTAGAAGTTTAAAAGTAAAGATGGATTGCATAAAGTTGATGGTGAAGGATGAGTCTATCGACATCTTATGCTTGACTGAAACATGGCTGGAATGTGATACTAGCAATACCTTCATCCAGATTGAACGTTTCAATGTTTATAGAAAATACAGAGAAAAGAAAGGAGGTGGAACCGTGATTTATGTGTGAGAAGAATATACCTCCTCTCAAGTAATGTAAAACGACGGTAATAATGAAGTTGATGACCTCTGGGTCAACATCCAGGTACGAAAAAATCGATCATTTGTGGTCGGATCACTTTACAGACTACCGAAAGCAAGTGTTCACTCCTTTCGATATATCGAAAAAAAGATTTTGAGATGCTATCAGCTTGGGAAAGACGCTGTATATTTTGGGAAATTTTAATGATGATGAATCAAAATTAAAATTTAACTAAATAAAGCCGGTATTATACAGACTAAGCCTGCATCAGCTCATAAAAAAAACATCAAGAATTACTCCCGACTCTCAAACTTTACTTGATTTGCTCATTATCAACAAGCCGTCTTCCATTGTCTCTACAGACGTGAAGCCCAATGCCTTCTCTGACCACCAAGAAATGAATTCCACCATAAACATCAAAAAAGAGAAGAAACTACCATACAAAATAACTTGTCGTACAAAAAGAAAAAAAAACTACACCGCGAATAATTTCAGAGCACAGCTAATGGCAAACGTCGAGATGATCAAACCAATACACTACACAGATATCGTCACAGAGCAAGCCCAAATACTTACTAACCCTATCCTCACATCTCTAAATGCCGTATCGCCAACGGAAACAAACGATGCAGAGCGCACCGGTTAAATGGATTACAAAAAGACTACGCAATGGAATTGCGCTGAAAAAGTATCTTAAACGCAGAGCGAAACGAAGCATCACTTGGTTAGAATTATTTCGTATCCAGAATAAAAGGATTAAACGAGAAGTCAAAGAGCTAAAATTCAATATCATCATGAAGAACTAAAACAGTGCAGAACATCAACAAAGAAACTTGGAATGTACTGAAAAGAATTGTACCCTACAAGAAAAAGATCATCTCACCGATTTGCCAACACCGTCAGTCAACAGCAAAGAAATTTAACAATTTCTTTGCTGGAGTTTGGAAACAGGTTTTTGAATAAGTAACCCAGGCAGCCGATCAAAAATTGCAGACGACAAAACAGAAATACCAATTTCAAAATCTTTTTGTGGAGATAATGACACAGCAGCCAAAGCTAAATGGAGACCAGAGCATGTATCGCAACACGAAGTAAAGCGTGCTATATTCGCCTTGAAGAACACAAACTCTACAGGAATAGATGGTATAGTCTTACAATATCTGAAAGACAGTTTAGTAGTTACCTTACTCTATATCAGCACAGTAATTAAGACCTCTATAGCAACTTAAACTTTTCCGGAGATTTGGAAGCCTGTAATTATAAAAGCAATTCCCAAATCTGAGGATAAGGATGAATCATCCAACATGAAACCGATGATATTTCTGCCTGCCCTATCAAAGATTTTACAAAAGGTAATATCAATCCAGTTAATTGATTACCTAGAATCTAACAAGCTGATCACAGTCAATATGCTTATCGACGATAATTATCCACAGAAGACGCACTTATGAAGATCTATACAAGAACTCTGCTGCTATTGCTAGACTTGTCAAAAGCATTCGAGAGCGTAAGCCGTGAAATCCTATTTGAAAAACTCCGTAACATAGGAATAGAGCCTACTTGGCTCGAAAGCTATCTGATAAATAGGCCACAATCAGTCAAACTTGATGACGCTATTATGTCAAGTCCAACCACAATTTCATTTGGGTCCTTTAAGGTTCAATACTCGGCACATTGTTGTTCCTTGTTTTTGTGAATGACATTGACTGTAAATTACCAACAAAGCAAGCAAAAGTGGTCATGTACGCCGATGATGTTCAAATATTACTTTCTCGAAAACAGTCAGATCTGAAGGAGCTGAAAGACGACGCTGAGACAGCCGTAAGAAGTTTGAAATCTTGGTATGACAGAAATGGGCTCAAGCTCAACTCAGAAGAGACAAATGCATCTTATTTGGCTCAAACTCAAAAAGAAAAGCAGTTCCGACAAATTTCTCTATCAGAATTGACAAATCTGATAAATTAGTTGCAGATAAAATTATAAGTCTAAGAGTATGGTTTGACTCAAACCTTTCCTTCAAACATCACGTAACTACTCTGTGTTCCAAGTTCGACGGAATACTTTTATTTCTTAATACCTCATAAATAATTGGATTTCAAATCAAGGTTACTGATTGTCCACGCTTTGGTTCTCTGTCGTATTAACAACTGTTTTAAATTTTGGGGAAATGCACCAAATCTCGGAGGGAGTAAGTGCAACGTTGTATAAACTTTGCTGTCAAAATAGCATGCGATGGTAACCATAGGAAACGAGACCACGTAAGTCCTCTCCTCGAAAAAGTGCAGTGGCTTAATATCGATAACAGACTAGCACTCCAAGAGTCGATACGTATACGTAACGAGCTTTCAAGAAAACATGCACTTGGCAGCAAAAGGCATATATTTTCTCGAGGTGAAAAGAGCAATCGATTTACAAGAAATAATGAAACTTACACGTCGAACAAAGGAAAACGGAAACTGCGTGTAGAGCTTTTTCAATCACTGGACCAAAATCCTGGAACAACCTCCCAACAGACTTCAAAAATCTAAAATCAAACAAATCATTCAGAAACAGGCTGAGTAAACACTTATTGGCTGACCAATTCGGGATCGTTACTTTGTCTGAAATTTTATCGTGAACCACCATCTTGTCATTTCTACCCTGAAGTTACATTTACCTGCGGCCGCTTGACTAATCAAACGATTGTTTCTGTCAATTACCCATATTGATTTTTGAT
Organism: Gammarus roeselii; assembly: GCA_016164225.1. Lineage (NCBI taxonomy): Eukaryota > Metazoa > Arthropoda > Malacostraca > Amphipoda > Gammaridae > Gammarus > Gammarus roeselii. The sequence continues at coordinate 4,279 of SDVV010002235.1, read as the reverse complement.
GCTAAAACCGCTCTCTCATACAAAGATTGCGTGCCTGCTTTGTCATTCCAATTAATAGTGTGCATTATCTCAATTAACCACCTATAATTTTATGAATCACCTCCACATCCCATCACTACCTAGCTCTCTCGTATCCAATCAGTTTCCTAGAAACAAGTCATCTTCTCATAATATCAGTAGGTAGCTCATCTCTCAATTGCTACTGATTACAATTGTCTGATAATTACCATGGTGTTAACTTGCCGATTATTTGAATGTTTCAATCGCTTTATTGCAAACGATGAGCGTGCTCTGTGTATTTGAGCAAAGGTACAGAACCACTTCTGGTGTAACAATATCTGTCATAGCCTAGGAACATATATAGTGCCTTGTCTCTTTGAGTAAGAATATTCTCATCGCACCTCTGCACTCCACTGTTGTATTATTCAAACATTCACCCATTTTTTAAAATTATGTTCTGGCTATTTTGCACCTTGGAAATTTCGTTAGAACACTATGATAATGATCATAGACACGTTGCTATTGCATTTGTAGTTGTACTACACTGTTGCCCCCGTTTTTAATCACGTTCTGGCTATTTAAGAATATGATAACGATTCGTTGTGATTGTATTTGAAGAAGTTAAATGTGTACAGCTTATTGGTTTTGATGTTGATAGCAAATTTGATCATCAGGCCTCAAGGGATGTGTTATATTGTATAGGGTTGAACAATGAAGTAAATATCTCATTGATACTTTGCTACAACTGGTTATTGTATCTCCCGAAGAGAGAGATTTAGGTGTCATCATTAGTAACGACTTAAAAAGTAGCAAGCGAAGAAACGATGCTGCCAAGAAAGGCAACAAAATGTTAGGTATGATATCTCGCACTATTTCGTACAAAAATCCGGACTGTATGCTCAAGCTATACAATGCATTTGTTAGACCCCATCTCGAATATTTCGTTCAATTTTGGTCTCCATATCTTAAAAATACGTTACTAATTTAGAAAAGGTTCAGCATAGGGCTACCAAACTCATTCCTTCGCTGCGGAATAAATCGTACGAAGACAGGCTACGTGAACTCAATCTTTATTCGCTATAGAAACGTCGATTCAGAGGCGACATGATCGAAGTGTGGAAGATTATGAAGGGTAAGGAAAACGTCGACCGAGCCATTTTTTTTCACTTTAGATACAAACGGAGTGACTAGTAACAATGGATACAAAATAGTTGGGAAACGTTTCTCCCTCGACATCACGCGCAATTTCATCACGTATAGAGTTGTCAAAGAATGGAACAAACTTCCAGTGGAGGTTGTAAACTGCAATACAATCGAAACGTTCAAGTCGCGGCTCGATAAGTTCTACTTAAATTCCCGATAAATAGCTAAACCGTGCCCTTTTTTGATGTTTTAAAACAGAAATAGCGCACGAAGCTCTCTTAGACGTTCTTCTTCAGATCAAATCCTCTTACTATCAAACAGGCAACCTAGTTTGGACCAATAGGCCTGTTGTTGTCTTCATACACTTGTAAACACTTGTAAACACTAATCACAATTGCCCCCGTCAACTACCCTCGGTATTGACTAACGTCTCATCTATTTTAATGTCTCAATCGTTTACGTATAAACTACAAGTGTGCTCTATATTTAAATGAATAATAAGTAGCCTCTCACTCTTAGAAAAGTAAATTTGATGGAAATATAATCTAATTCATTAATTCAACCAATTAATGCCGTACCATTTTTATGTTACAATTGCTGTCGTAAAAGGTAACATAGTTCTCTATTATTTTCTACTGGAAATACGTCCACATGAGCTTGGTGCTCCCCGACTGAATTTAATTATACTGATTGTCCTCTATAAATGTAGGTAGGTGTGTTTGCGCGTATGAATGTGTGTTGTATGCGTACATGTATATATATGTACATGTATGATGGTATATAGTGAATTTCATTCAGTTCCATGAAGGCGAGCCAGCAGCACACTAAAGATGAGCTGCGATGTACTCATATTGGATTTATCTATCCCACGCCCATGTGGGATGTTTTATAAGATCATCAATAACATATATTGCGAATCATGTTTTGCAACAAGAAGTAGATACAAACCGGCCGACGACAGGAGATGTGCTGTCACAAATTCACTTTATTTCTCGTTTCGCTAATTCAGATAGCGCATATGAATACTAAGTTGGATGTGTTATACCTAAGTATTGAAAACCCACTGCTGGACGATGGAAATAAATGATATAATAATAATAATAATCTATTTCAAACAGGTTTGATGGTTATGTATGGTCACACATGCACACTTATGTAAGCATATAATACCCGCTGCCCGCACCAGTATCGGCACTAATGTACGCATGTACGCACTAATGTACACATGTACGCACCAATTTTCGCATATAATGACCGATTCGGGCAATAATGTACATTAGTGCGTACATGTGTACATTATTGCCTAAATTGGTCACCATATGCGTATATTGGTGCGTACATGTGTACATTAGTGCGTACATGTGTACATTCGTGCCAATGCTGGTGCGGGCAGCGGGCATTATATGCGTTCATAAGTGTACATGCGTGACCATGCACAACCATCAAACCTGGTTAAAATAGGTTAGGTTAGGATGACCTTACGCCTGATAGAGAACACATTTAGAGTTAGCAGCCAGTTAGGCTCCGGGCCCTCAGACATACTATGCATCTGTTTAGACCATCTCCTCTGAATATGTTCGATCCTAGTCACATCCTGGACATGACAAAAATTCCATTTTCATGAAAAGTTGTCAAGAATGTGGCTAATGTACGAGTGTGACCTTAAATTCTGGGTTCTGTTCACTATAGACCAAAGCAAATCACTACAAAGACCATCGCCTCGTTGCACTACCAATCAACATAGCCATGAAACTTGGGGCAAACATCCACATGAACTTGATTGAACGTCCAAATGACTACTAATGGGGGAAAAACATCGCTATACCAGGACCAGACCAACCAGTAAATCATGTTCTAAAGCTAAGGATATGCTAGGGTACAATGACAAATTTCACAAAGTTGCAGTACGGATTTACACCTCCTAAACATATAATCCTATGATTACGTTTAAATCATACAACAACAACAACAACACTCAACCCTAACCATTAAATCATTACATATGATAAATGGTATTTGTGCACTCTTGGGATACCTCAATTGATGGGATATGTGCACTCACAGGAGACTTGACCACACTAGCTAGCTTGCTACCATTCCCGTCGCTCAAAAAGATCACTCACTGGAAGTAGTGTATATGACCGCGAAAACGCAAATAGGAGAATAAAATGGTTGGGGTGTCCGACTTAGTCCCTATGTAACTCGGACATTGTATTTATGATTACTTGTAGGTCCAGTTAATTACTTTTGTGGCTAATTTAATTACTTTTTGAGTCCGTGAAAATGCAAATGGGACAATGTAATGGTTGGGATGTATGTAATTACTTTGTGTGTCCAACTTAGCCCCTATATAGCTCGGACATTGTATTTATTGCCTAATTGTAGGTCTATTTGATCAATTTTGTGGTCAATTTAATTACTTAAGGTTATGCGGGAACGCCAAGGTGGATACGGGAGGAGGAGTTGAGAGGGGGAGGTGTGTAGTGCCAAGACAAGCCTCTAACTGTCAATGACATACAGAGACCTGATCTCGAGATGTACTCCTCACGTTACGAGTATTGACGGTTTGTTACTACGTATTGTAAAGGGTAAGTACAATTGTATTGGGTTATTTTGATTTGTTTATTTGCAAGAAATGATGTTATGGTATATATTAACATGTTTGTTAGTGTATGACTCATTTTGAATAGGATACTTTTATATCGTATTATTTAGTTGCAATGATCTTTATTGCTCAAACCTGATTTATTTAGGGTATTCGTAATCGATGTAGTTATGCAAGAAATTATGGTATGGTACATTCTAGCAGGGTTGTCGGTCTAGGACTCATTTTGAATAGGATACTTCTATATCGTTTTATTAGGTTTCGTAGGCCGGTTGTTTTTTCAATGGTATTTATTACTCAAACCTTATGTTATGTATGGTACTGGTATTCGATGTTATTACCATAGTTATAGGGCCTTGTTGCTCTCTTTATAAGTGATGACCATAGTTTATACATTGTATTTTAAAGCACAATCGATATTATTTTGATAAAATCCATCCGCCTAGATTCAGATAGTAGCTGCAGATACCTTCACGTATTTTCAGATGCGTTTTTCTGTGGGCAATGAAACAAGGTTAGGATTTTATTTAT
>SDVV010002234.1:0-23489 GCA_016164225.1 Gammarus roeselii | reverse complement strand
AATATATATAAGCACCAGCTTTCAAAAGACGCTGCAACTTATATACTCCCACGAGCTTCTGGTACACGCTCTGTACCATGTTAATTTCAGCTCTATTGAAACTATGATATCGACTCTTTCCACATCAATTAGTCCACGGTATTTGTCATCATCTTGAATGCACAATTCGATCAGATAGAGGCAGCTTCTGTACCTCTTTGGGCAGTTGATGCAAGCTCTGTCACACAATTTTTTTTTAAATCAAAACTACGATGCGATACCCCGCTCGCAGCAACAGCTGATCCAAGTACTGTGACGTCGTTTAGAATAGGAGACACATCTAGTTGATCACTTACAGAACAGACAACATGCCAACTGGTTTAAAAAAAAATGAAGCGGTCCAGGCTACGTTCCCGCGGTAGCTGCCCGGGGTATCGCATCCGTGACTTCCATCGAATTGTTCATACGACCACCCAAATAATTTTTTTGACTACTCAAAATTTTCAAACCTGCAAACTATAGGTGGAGGTTTCCTGCAGTTAAAACTTTGAAGTATAAATAACTACAAGCACAAAGATAAAATCGAACGGACAAAACCAACACCGAGAGAACAGTGTTCGACCACGAAGAAAAATAAGAAAACGTGTTGTTTATTTGATTCGACCGGAATATACGGAACGCTTCAACACTGTTGACGTGTTTAGACAGCGCCCCGCATACCCACTGATTTTGATCTGTGCTCATATTGATATCGGATGGTGTAGATGATGTTTGTTTTATGTTCATATGCATCAGGTAGGTGTTTGACTAGACATGTTATTCCAATTTCGAAGTTAACATTTATATGACAAGAGGCTTCTCACGCTCTCGGCTCAGCTGAGAGAAGAAATTGTGCTTGAATGTGTGCGCTGCGGCTGAAGTCAGATTTATTGAATAAAACAAGCTGTTTTGTGATCGGAGTGCAGACGAGGATCGCTCATTACTTCATTTATCAAAATGATTGGTAAAAATAGTCGCACTTGTCGCCACGTTGACGTATTCGGAACTCTAATTAAGGATATTATGCCTACTTGCAGGGCCACCAGGCATAAAATGAGAAAGCAAATCCGTTGACGCCCACCAGCTCGACAGGTATTGCTGCCACCATGCTGCTGGCAGTGTTATTGCTCTATACAACGATTTTGTTGAGATGTGGTAACAGACATGATCATGACCAAACAAGTGGGTCATGTGTCCCAGGGCCTTCGTATAAATAATACAAGACGGTGACTATGCTGCAAGGAAACAGAATGACACGCATAACAGTAATGTGAGGTTTGTTTAAAATTTGAGGTGATGCTAAGGTCTGATATGACTACTTACAAGTCCATTCACGAAGAAGTCAAATGCCTACTAGTCTGTTAAAAGCTAGTCACACCTTGCCCACTCTAGCCCTATACACCCTGAAGAAAGCTCAGAGAAAGAATACAATTTTAAACATGTTATTCATAGATGGTCGATTTTTTTAATTCATTCACTATTAGGTATGGACAGTGACTTTCTTGATTGTGTGTACACAATTCCTGGTATTATAGATGACTTTCTGCTGATAGATAAGACTAAGGTGATTGCCCATCGACCTCACGTACCATATAGGTACGTGATGTACCTACATGGTACGTGATTTGTCAAACAAATTGAAATTCATTACTCCACATTTTGAAATAGCGGATTTTTTTTTAATTCAAAATGGACCTAACGCCGGGCGATTATACAAACTTATTTGTTAATTCTCCGGTTTCACTTATCAGTATAACATTGCGGTTATTAAGTTTTCTCATTAACTTTTCAAATTAAATAGGATACAAAAGCATGACGTCGTCGTGTCCGAGTATACGCGAGCACTCATCGATCTCTGGTCCATTCGAGACATTCTCTCATGTTCATAACGTGCTTTTTCCGGGTAATTCCCGATTCACGTTTATATTCATTTTAACAAGTTTTTTTTCCTCTGGGGATTTCCCTTAATTTAGTAAATAAATTTATAGATTAAATAACATTGTTTTATCTTTAAGTCTTGCATATGAACCACTGGTGACGTCACGTAGACGGTCACTGGGCAATGGTGACGTCACGCACATGGTCACAGGTGACGTCATGCGCATGGTCAATGAGCACTGGCGACGTCACGAGCATGGCTACTGGGCACGGATGACGTCCAGCGCATGTTCACTGTGCTTTGGTGACGTCTCGTGAATAGTCCCTGGGCCCTGGTGACGTCACGCGTATGAGCACAGGCTATGGCACTGGTCCCTGGGTGACATCCAACGACGGTACCTCTGCCTCACCACTTAAACTGTTTAGTTTGAACGTTCCTCATTTGATCTTGAACTCCGTGATATGTGACAAAGCCTCGACTCGAGGTGAAGGAAATAACTAAAAAATACTAAATAAATAGCTTCAGAAATTTATAGTTATTATTGGGGTTTTCCGATCAAGGTAAATGGCTTAACATAGATTTCGAAAGCAATAGATTTCTGTTTAATATGAAGATAAGAGTGCCATCAGCAGTACCATTTCATGACGTATTGGAATACAAAAGATTTCAATGGCGGTCGAATACGCGTTACTAAGTTAGGTCGAGAACTGTTGTTCCAGTCCCACCGAAGGATTACTCTCCATGTTCTTCCTTTTGAAGATTTTTGAACTGAATTGTTTGAAAGGCATGGCTGGAGCGACACAGAGAGATAGGATCGAAATGACGGGGTCTCATATCCCTGTACCGGTGTAATGTCTACATGCTTAACGAAGGAGGCTCCCAGTACGTTGACGGGCGCCATAAACAAGTTCTTCGTAGATTGGGCATGTGCAAACAAGAAGGTTGTGTCACTCGGTTGGTCTGATCCAAAAATGTAACATGTATGAAGGGAACCTTTCCGTAGCAAATAAAGCTAATATTAAGTGAATGGATGTTGTTCAGTCGAAAATAACCGTGCGAGAAGACAGTCGGGACTGAAAACAGCACCTATAATGACATGAGCTCATGCTAGGCCTTGTCAGTTGACGAAAGGGATTTATCGCGAGCATACACATGAGCATACGTGACGGGTCTGGAGCGGGAGGAGAGAAACGAGACGTCTAGTCAGTATTTGTTTGACTTTGAATACGACAGGTTAATAGGTTGTAGTTGCTCCCGAAGAACTTCACTTCCGCACAAATTCTTAACTTATATTGTTACCTTATTCAGCGTAAATAAATATGCGTCATTGTATAGCAAACAGTGTTTCTGTGAGAACATCCTCTGCCATCAATATCTCATGATATAACATTGGCAGCGAGGTATAGAATACAGTTTACACGCATTTGTGAAATATTAACAAGTACAAATATTGAAAAACACCTATAGACAACGGACAATCGCAGAAGATGGTTTACCCGACGACAGAAGTAATTGAGGACTTCTTGGCTGGTCCTAAATTTCAGAACTATCAAGCTCTGAAGGCCGAAAAGAATGACGAACGAGAAAAAGCGCCATTGCTGCGATCATGCTTAGCAAGAAGCGTGAACACGCAAATCCAACAAAAAATACAACTTTCGACGATCCCTCAATGAGTTGGGGAGAGTTGGCGAATACAAGGAGTGCTGCAGGAGTAGACTCCTTCGTGATCAATTCATCGCCGGATTACAGTCCGCCATGTTGATCACTGCGCTGATCACGTAATGCACAGAGTAGAGCTTCGAGGACACCGTAACATGAACAAATACACTCGAATAAATATCGGTAACGTAGATGGCATTGTCCCGGTGTGGTCAGAGAAAGAAGTGTGCCTGAACAAGCCTCAACACTCACCGAAAGAGAACCGCCGCATATAAGGATTCAAGAAAAAACTCGGGAAATGACAAGTCGGCGGCGCGAGTGAATGAAAAGAACATCTGTATAAGGTGTACGGCTAAAGGCAAGAACCTGGCCAAAGATGTTTTGCACTCAAATTAAGTTGAAATATAAGAAGATTGGTAGGGCATGTGAAAGAAGCATGCAGATCAGAAGCCTAAAACTACACACAAAATAATGCAAACCACATCGATGAAGCGGACTATTGCACGCCCTCTGAAGAGAAAAGTTTGATGGATTATTTTATGGTGAAAAAGATCAGGAATAGGCCCTCAACCAGGATTCACAACGAGCCACAACCGACGGAGGTTTGCAACCGCTTTTACGGACTGCAGGAAGCTGAGGACGAGTGCCCCCGGATCATGGATCATAAGCGGATCTGCCAAGCGAGATAAGACGGCTATCTACGCGGATGCAATGACAGTGCAAATCAGCCTTGGGAAAGCCGTGGCAGGGTAGCCATGGAAGAGGCCAACAAAAATATCTGCAGGCAGTATAACTTTTTAGGAGGGCCTATACGGGGGATGCGAAGGGTAAAATAAGACGATCCCCGTTTTATGCACAGTGTAAATTGAACGACCAAACTGTAGAACTAGACTTAGATACGGGTTCATCGATAAGCATTATTACAGAAAATCTAATCCGTGACATAGATTTTGATAAGGTATGCAAAAACGTACCATAAAGCTATTTATTGCGGCAATAATGTCATTCCATTCAGTGAGGAAACAACGTCTTCCGTAAATGCTAATGTACGAGCATTCTGCATACATTCCTTGCTCTGAAAGATCATTTTTCTCCATTATTTGGACGTCACTCGCGTAATAAGTCTGGAATATATGTGGATATGCACGAAGAACTGTTTTCAGTTAGAGTGGTTACAATGGACAGTCTATTCAATATGTACAGTGAGTTTTTTGTTTCATAATTATATAATCAACGTTAAATACAATGTTCATATTAAGGTTGATAGTGACTGCCAACCCATGCCCAATAGACCATGAATTGTACCATTTAGTTACAGATACCTTGTATAGGAAGAGCACTTGTTGCAGTTTTAAAGCCTACAGGCGAAATTCGCCTGTGCGGCGACTACGCATTACAGATAAATAAATTCACCGAAAACGATGTCGTACCCAATTTCTACTCTGGACTACGTGCTCGGCAGCATTGGAGATGCTGGAGTATTTTCACGGGTTGATTTGCAAAACGCCTAACTACAACTTCCGTTGGACGCGAAATGCAAGAAATCCACATTCCCTAATACGTCAGAGGGACTCTTCCAGTATAATTGCTTACCGTTTGGCATATCTTCAGCCAGAGAAATATAGCCGTGCTTAACTTTGCAAGTTTTTTCTAGCGTACCAAATACAATTTTTCATATAGATGATGTGTTAGTTCTTTCAAAAACGTACGAAGAACGTCAAGATATATTAAATGAGGGATTTACAGCCTTACAGGACGCATGAGTCGAAATAAATAACAGCAAGTCCTGTTATTTTACCGATAGCGTAGAATACCCAGGTCCCGTCTTATCTAACGAGGGGGCACAACCTGCCCCCTGACAATTCAGCCAATTTTGGAGGCACCTTACCCATCAAGTGTATAAAAGTGCACAGTCTTGTGTGATTGTGTACATAGTACAGTAGATTCACAACAAATTTCAGTAGTGCATTCGCACCATTGTACGCACTGCTGAAGAAAAAAGTCAAGTGTAATGGGATAAAAGCCATCAGTCATGTTTCGAGACCTTTAAGGATTCGTTCAGAAGTACTAAAAGATTAAAATTGTTTGACCCAAATTTCGAAACAGCCATTGAGAACGATGTTATGCAACTATGGTATAGTGGCAGTTTTTCTGCAAAAACACAACGAGGCTTTCATGCTTGTTCAATTTTCCTCAATGACGATTAACCTGTGCCTGAAAGAATTAAGATGCAATTGGCAAAGAAGCATTAGCCGTTAACTCTGGAATTTAGAGATTCCAAGAATACTTACTGGGGGCAAATTTCAAAATTTAATTGACCTATAAACCATTATTGAAACTTATGTCGCGAGGGAACGCTACGCCAGTCAATTGCAGTCCATGACTTTAGAGATAAACTTGAGACTTAGTCGCACGTTTCAATCACGGAAGTGAATGTCTTTCACGACGGCCCTTAGCAGAGCCAAAAAACGACTCTCAGCAATGACATAAGCATGGAATGAATACCCAACATAATACTCAGCTATCCCAAGTTAGGCAGTACATTATGCACGAGTTCTTTACAACGGTAGAATAGGTTCCAAAACCACTACAGAAAGCTAAGAATAACCTGTTACTACACAATAATTACATCATGTTTGGTAACATGGTGGTAATCCCACAACGCTACAGACGCAAGGTCTTAGAACTGTTACATCTGAATCATCCCGGTATATTGGCAATGAAAGGAATTGCTCGGTCGTTAGTATGATGTTCCAGGATAGATGATGAAATTGAAAACATCATTGGAAAAAAACAGTGGCAGACCTAAAAGATCGAATAGTCGGAACATATAAACAAATGGTCAAGGTTACACATTGATTTTTTTTATAAATGATATTATTTTGGTGGTGATTTGCTCACAAACACGTTATATTGAGGGGGAAGTAGTGCGGCGTATAAGTTCGGATTCAACAATTGAGACACAAAATTTTCCCGCAATTTCTAACCGTCCTCCGTAGTTACGTCTGAAAACTACTTGGCACAAAATGCTATTGAACATGCACATTATGACCCGAGTTCAAATGGTCAAGCTGAAGAAAGCGTAAACATAAATAAAAATGCAACGAGTAAAGCCACAGGTACGGTAAAAGAAAGGTTACGCCACGTATTGTTGCATTATCGCAACACCCCACATTTTGTGACCGGCATTGCTCCAGCTGTATCATTAAATGGAAGAGTGTATGTAACTGAGAAACAGCAAAATAACCGCAGATATACCCGTGGAAAATATAAAAAAAAACTGTAAATATTTTCATGTTCCATGAAAGAGGTAATGTACGTGTAGGCGTAAATATGTATTACGTTTATGAAACAGAACTAGATGCCATATGGTCGATACATGTTGAACAGCTGCTACCAGTAAACAACCAACCTCGTGACGAAGAGAATAAGGGAAACACTTATCTGGAAGAAAGCTTAAAGGACAGTCTACGAAATGAATTTGAGTTGCGTGAACGAATGCAAAATGTGAATGCTAGTGGTAACGCATCTGTGAGTGATTGGAATGAATGCGGTGATGAATCGAGACAGAGAATGCTTGATACACCTGCAACATAATCTGACCCAATGCAGGAAATACCAAATAAAGACCAGTCAAGATGCTCTGGCAGAGCGTCGGCCAGTAGATTGATATATAGCTGGTAAATATAACTGATGTAACTGACCCTGATAGCGACTAATGTTCGATCCAATATAAAACGTTTTTAGGGTATAACTCTTCGTAAAACGTGCGGAGTGTCATATCCCTATACCAGTGTCAGGTCTACATGCGTAGCAAAGTAGACTCCCATTACGTTGCCGGTCACCAGTAACAAGTTCTTAGATTTTGCATGCGCAGACAATAAAGGCGCTTCCCTCGATTGGTATGATCCGGAAATGTAATTTGAAAGAGGAAAACCTACCAGTTGGAAACAAACATAATCTTCAGAAGAAAACCACTACAGAAGAAGACAGTCGGAACTGACAAAGACACCTCCAATGACACGAGCTTGTGCTAGGCCAAGTCAGTTGACAGAACATACACACGTGCACGTGTCCTGGGTCTGGGGCGTGAGTAGAGAAACGAGAAGTCTAGTCAGTATTCGCTCGACCTCAGTCACGAACGGTTAATTGGTTGTACTCGCTCCCGAAGAACTCCACTTTCGTTTAAATTCCCAACTTCATAGCGTAAATAAATATACATCATTGTAAAGCAATTAGTGTTTCTGAAAGAACGTCCTCTGCCAGCCATCAATATTTAAAGATATAACATGTTGTTTAAATTAGAACATGGATGAGAGGGAAGTTAGAATTAAAAGTAGATTCACGTGTTTTGAGACGGTTTGGGAACATTATGAAGATGAATGATGGACGATTATCGAAAAGAGTGACCAAAGCGGAGGTGAGAGGAAGACCGTGATTGGGTGGAGAGATTGCGTGAAGTCTGCTTCACGGAGGAGAGATATTAATGTGGAGGTAGCGTACAGTAGATAAGCATGAGTGGTGAAGGATTGTGAATAGGTTAGTTTTGACGCTACCCGGCTGTGTTTTCCCTCCTTTGTCGTCTCGTTGAGAAACTTAGATGTTGTTTGTGAAGGAGGGCTCAGTTACTACGAGGCAGCAGAGATAAGTTAGTTAATGCTGTCTGCACAGCAGACCTCAGACCTAACTCCTGACCCGAAGTGTGCATTATGTGCTCTCCTGTCCGGACCTTCTAGCGCCAAAGGGCTAAGTTTATTTGCGTCTGAGTGTACAAGTGGAATGTGTGGTGCGTCTTGCCGTCGGTCACCCCTTTTTTGTGGGACTCGACCCTGTGTATGTGTCTGTATCTGCATTCACCGTTTCGTTACGGTGAAGAATGAAAAATAGTATTAAGCATATGACAAAATGTTCTCAGCAAATAGAATCTCTTCCCTGTAACAAAGCCATGCCATGATATTTGTGCACGCGTACATACATCACAGGCTATAGCAGAATTGATCAACCACGATAAATTCTGGAATGAATTTCTCCCTAATGTATTGGGTTTTCTTGCCTCCTGGGTGCGAGATCACTGCCTATCGAAAGCTACAGCGTCTACGGATCCAAGAGCTCGCGTGCATTATTGCTCCAGATTTGCATAATGATCAGACGCTGGAGGCAGCGGGATTAGGTAAATGGTCCTATAGTGCCTAAGCAGCAAGCTGGGTTCAGTAGACGACTGCCGCTGTTCTTGCGGGAATAAAAGAGAGAAGACACTTGCATTGCATTACAGGGAGATGTAACAGAATTTGAATTACAATTCAGTTATTTACCTGTTTGGAATTTTCATATATTGCATTTACAAATAAGAGACTAATGTCTTACGTTTTTGGTTTTCCATAACGTTTTTAACAAATTTCTAAATACATAAATGATTTTCTTAATATACTTGCAATGAATCGGTAACCTCATCCCACCCATGCACTTGTCAGCGGGCCCTGCTGACAGCAGCTCTCAGACCTGCTGTATACAGTTGGTCGAGAAGAAGCTCTTGGTTCTATTGTGTTTATTTCCACAATACAACGCATCAATATATTTGGACAAAAAGGATTGCCTTTCATTGAAATTCAATAATCTGATGCCAGCTATGCTAATCCTCCCATATCAACTCCAGTTGACGTCAGGGATTTTGAGATTTCATATTTCTTTTTTAATACAGCATTTGTTAAAATAATTTTAGAGAGGCGCTGCTGAAAATGAACCTTACCTAGAAAGGTTGAGGATGATAATTATTACGTCCTGATACAGAAACATATAAGTCCGAATTCTCCAAGAGAAGGATGGCAGCCTACAGGACACACCTGACAACCTCCAATGGGTAACCCAGCTTCAGCGTTTAAAATATTTCAGCACGCTCGCAATAGCGGCACTTAACTTCAGGTGACTGTCATAACCGTCACTGTCATATCCGCTAAAAATATTTAAGTAAAAGTGCTTTGTCGTGGAAAAAAATAGTCATCACACGCGCACCTGCGCCACTTTAATACAAATTATCGTCATTACCGGACACTGTCATGTCAGCGAAAAAATATTCAGCACTACTCTTCCTAGAATAAGACGTACGTTAGCCCCGAGGGTTAGAAACACGTACCTTTACACCGCGGGTTAGAGACACGCACCTCTAAATTTGGTTCGGTTTGGTCGGAAAGGCTCCAGTAAAGTGAAGACCAGTAAAATGGTTCATTAGTTCGGTTGCTGTAACAACTTGTGCCTGATATGACAGTTGGCGGACATGAAAGGCCTGTTCTGATTGAGGAATTCTATGCGTGTTCGCTGTTAAAAAATGGTACCTTTGTTCGGTTGTTGGAACAACTTGTTGCTGATATTACGGTTAGCACACATGGAAAAAAGGATGATCTGAAGTTAGCTCTAAAAGAATTTTGCTGCAGGTATAGCGACCTTTCCCATGCACTCACACGCATTTCAAGACATAGCGCTCAAGCGCTAAAGAGTCCGGACAGGACCCCGCAAAGCTCATTCCGGGACAGAAGTGGGGTCGAATATCAGTGAAAGCAGCAGTGACCGACAGCTTTCATTTGTTTACCCCTGCTGAGTCAAAATTGCCAGGCCCTCTCCCACCCACGTCAAACAAATTTCTCAACGAGACGCCAAGTCAAGAAATTGGATCCGTATCACATACGACCCATCCATTCCCCATCATTCTCCCCTAACACTTTTCCATTGTAAGCTTTTTAGCTACCTCATGACTGAAATCTTACCTCCTTGGAGCCTGCTCCACGTCATCTGTCCACACAAACATCGGTCTTCCGCTAGGCCTACGCCCGCCCACCCCATCTTTCATCACCCTCCCCCGCTATCTCCTAACATCTATGCATCCTGACCATGTGTCCGAACCATAACAAAACACTTGAACTTATTCTGCCCTCCAACTTTCTCAACATCTTCGTACTAATTCGAACAACTTCATCTATGATCATATAACTCAGCCTCCCTCCGATCATGTCGCTAAAATACATTTCATATCGCAAACATTCAACCTTCTTCTCTGTTCCGTTTTCATCCCCGACGTAACAGGCCCGTTGAGCACAGCTGGAGTCACTACCCCATCATACAACTCTCTCCTGCTTCCACACCTAATGTTCTGGGGCTCATTAGAATCTTCAGTGATCCCAAATCTTTGCACTTTTCCTTTACTCCAGATTTACCCTAATTTCCTTTAGTCTAGTCTTCAACACAAATTTGCCAACTAAAAAATCTTGAAGCGCTTCAATAACTATCCATTTAAACGTACTCTGATTCCGCTAGCATTGTAATTCTTTGAACATCTCATTACTTGACTTACACTTATAAAATAACTCTGATTTAAAAGTGTAAGTCAAGTGGCTGTTTGTGTATGATACCTGGGCCGTATCATCCACAAACAGGAACTGACTCAACTGCCAATTCCATCGGTATGCTATTAATAAGTATTAGCCTAGACCCAATACACTCGCGTTTGGAAGACGTGATTGGGTCTAGACAAATGAACTGAGGGTATCACACGGACAAGTGCCCAGAATACAAGGCAGGTTACCATATTGAGAAAAGTCCTGATAAGCTAAACACGATGGCCAATTGAACGCTGGATATTGAAATGTCTTGACTGATGTTTGAGGGAAAAATGACCGCGTACATAGGCGTATACTTTAAGATTTGTTTGGTGTGCATGAGGCGACTATGGTTTGTAATGAGCAGGCTATTAGGAAGGGGCCTGCAGTGGGTCGTGTTGCGATAAATGTCAGCTTTCTTGAAAACAGATGCAAGAAAAAGGATGTTAAACATTTGTAACACAGATTTCACAGATGAACATCATGAATTTATTTCAACCCTTCCAAAACACAGGCGCTGAGCGCCGCCGTACCAACAAAGTTCAATTGTGATTACTGGATAAGGGGCTTCAAAACGCCGGGGAACTGACGCCCTGTTCACCCGTTGGATAGGATTCCAACTGTTCATTTATTGCTACATAACCTTCCCTGATATTGTGATTTATCTGCGATAGGTTCTGGGTCAGTTGTTCAATAGCCTGGTTACCGATGAATCTTAGTTACTTTCAGCATTGAAACCTGGTGAGTTGGTGATACTTTTCATTAACATTTTTGACCGGATGAAAGTTTTCCCTGATATTGGTCGTTTGGAAGCTTCTGGCACCCTCCTTGATGCTGGAGAACTAGCTGACCGCTTCATTCCCAGTTGGAGGTGTGATGTTTCTTCATTCCCAAATTTTTAAGGTTGAGGATGCTCCGGCAAGCGGCGTATTGATGATAACACCGGCCACTATATGGTCCGAGGGTGATATGATGTGAGGAGCATAGTCCGGACAAGCTGCCTTTGAACTTCTTTCGACAGATCATCTTTATAACCAATTTTCTTATAGGTTTTGCTTGATGTCGTAGTAAAATATATCTTTACAGAGACAAAGCATTTAGCAGATAAATTACACATTGCGAAGGATAATATCCAAAATGATAAATACCCTGGGAGGGAACATTTAATACCTAGACATGTTATGTTGAGGGAACGTCATGCTTAGACAAGACCCTTACAAAGGGAACAAGAAGATGTTCTGGATAGAGGTGAAGAAGGATGTGGAAGGGGGAGACAGGGAAGGAGGAGGTTGTAGTTGTAGAGTGGTGACGTACGGAAGAGGTGTGCTGAGTGTTTTGATGCGTTATTGAATAATGGAATGCCAGATAAGCTGACGTTGTTGCGCACGAATGCCGGTTTGGGAGCAAGAATTGTGACGGGTATCACTAAGGAAGAGGTGCAGGAGGCGGTATAGGGGACGAGAGCATGGAAAGCCCTCGCTTTGGTTGCGTTGCGACTGAGTGCCTAAATAGGTGTGGAGTAAATATAGTCGAAAGGCTTGTGAGGCTACTGATTCTGTGTTCTTTGTCGGCCGTGAGGCCGATTGAGGTGCCCAGTGCTTGAATTACTCCGCCGTATAGGAGCAATCAGTTTTTTATGTGTGGTAGGCTAGTTGTACCGGAAAGTACTAATCAAGAGATTTGGGAACCAAACGGAGGGTGCGAAGAGCGAGGAACAGTTTTAGCGTCAGGTGTGGTAGATAGTGTGCATATCGGAGTTTGGTAATTAGACAAGTCTGTGAGAAGTACCTTGCGTAGGAAAAGGATGTGTTCTGGCCCTTGGTGGATCTAGAAAAAGCCTACAAGAGTGTCGATTTAACAGCTTGACGACGAAATCATAAAACTTAGATTAGGGGTAACAATTCAATGGCTAGACCGCTGATGAATTCTTTGATTTTCTTACAGATAGGGTAGTGCAAGCAAGCGATACATCCCGGAGAGAAACGTAAATACAACCATCTCTCTTTTCTGAATAATGAAGTTTAAGGAAAAGTTGCTCGCCGAAAGACATTTTACCAAGTCCGCAATCCGACACCAGAGTCAGAACAAGCGCACGAGCTGGCTGATAGAAGAGTGAAGAGAGTAGTCGGAAGCGCCAAGAAAAAACTAGGAAAGGAAAAAGTGTTGGTGAAGCTGGCAAGCGCCAACCCAAAGATTGTTATGCATGTGTGAACGAGAAACATTTTGTTTGTGACAGCAATGGCCCTCTACGAAATAGTACAGATAATCTAAAATCTTCCGATGCAGACATTTTTGTGATATTCAAAGAATACTTTGTAAGCGTCTTCATATATGAGAATATCAATTATATCCCATAAGTCGAACTGAGTGGAGAAGTGCAATCTTTGTAATATTTTCATTTTATCGTTAGTGAAGTAGAGGAACAACTCCTCATACGAAATATTTACAAATGAACAGGACCAGATCACCTGCTTCGAGAATGTTACGGAACCACTCCGAAATCATAATCGGTCTACTGAGAGAAATATTCAACATGTCTATGACTGCTGGAATTATTCCAGTAAATTGGAAGTCCGCAAACATCACGGCCATATTCAAGAAGGTTAGAGCCAAAAACTACAGACCAATCAGATTGATAAAAACATGTCTGATATGTAATCTCCAGAGAAACCGCCTCGTCAAGGAAACCCAGCACGGATTCAGAAGCATACTTTACAGCCTGTCCAATGTGCTGTACCTTTTCAATAAGGTCACCGAGATATGCGATGAGACCAAAGCTGTCGACTATATTTATTTTGGCTATAAAAACACGTTTGATAAGGTCCCCTATGTACGCCTACTAAGAAAAGTGGAGGCGCTTGACATAACTGAGACTTGGCCAGGTGACTATGAAATTGGCACACGGACCACACGAAACGGGTCTGTATCGGACAAGAAGACAGTGAATGGGCTACGGTAACATCAGGAGTACCGTAGGGCAATAATCATGGGCCTCTTTTCTTTGTAATCTATATAAATGACCTCAAAACTGATCGTCAGCAAATTATCAAAACGTGCTGCTGACACTAAACTCTACCTGAGCGGGAAGCGAGCATGATCGCAAGCAACCCAAAGGCTTCTTAATAAACTAATGAACTGGTCTGATGAGTGGCAGATGAACATTGATATTGAAAAATGCATTGTTATGCACATCGGATCACAAAATCAAAATCATGCGTATGTAATGGCAGACCAGCGGATGACCGAAGTCGACCCTTAGGCCCCAACTTTAATGGGCAATGCACTTTTAGTCCCCTCACCTAGTAGGTGATATTGACAAAATGAAACGTATTCTGCGCCGGACAACCAAAATTATTCCAGAACAGAGAAATAAGACATAGCCGCATAGACTAGACAAACTTGAAGTGATATTACTCGAAAGAAGACGACTTAGAGGTCAGGTGATAGAAATCTTCAAATACCTAACTGGTTTAGTAGAGCTGGCCCTGAGGGCCTCTTTGATCGAGATTATAACGCAGGGAACAGAAATAATGGACAGAAACTGCAGTTAAAACCATTCAGAACATCAGTGGCCGAGAGCTTCTCTCCAATCAAGATAGCAAAAATTTGGAACCGTAAACTACAAAATGTTGTTAACAGTAACAACGTAAACACCTTTAAAAACCGCCTCGACAAACATGGGGAGACTAATCCATCCCTTTATTAAAAAATGTGACTAAAGGACTTTGCAGCCGAGGTGGCAACAACCTCCGTTGGAGCCTTGAGCATCCGGCAGCCTATGAACGATGGGCACCTCCTCTGGGCTTGGCTTGTTCTTCTGTAAATTCAATTTTGGAATTCTGCTAGAATAGATTCACCTCCTGCTCCCCCTCCCCGTACAACTACTACATTAGTTTGAGTGCAGAGTTGAAATCAATGCTAATGAAATGTTGTTCACTATGCACAGCAAAAACTTTGCAACGTAGTCTTTTTTGAAGAGGAAAATTTAATAGCGAGGGATTTTGAGCATCTTTTGGATTAGACATCACATTTACTATACGATAGCCTTCCCATGGATTAATTTCCATGTAATTGAGAATTTTATTGGAACTTTCGTTTCAATACAAGTAATGTTTATAAAAAAAATTATGTTTGACATAAAAAATGCAGGTTGCATAAATACAATATATTCCATCAAGATTTGCAAAACTTTCAGATTCCGTTTACATTTCTTTTTTATTGTAATGCAAATGAAATAAGTTTCATGTTATGGTATATTGAATAATAATCCATTTGATCATGCATTACTCAAATAGATGGAAACTTGTACAAATGTGGATGAATTTAGGCATATTAAGAACTGGTAAAAACACGGACACCTGGTTTGAATATCTGATACATACAGGGTAAAATCATGTTCAGTTTGTTCTCTTTTCCATGCTAAAAACAGGTGAATTAAACAATAGTAGAGCCATCAGTAGATGATACCTCAGATTGCATACTGCCAACAGAAGCATGCTATGCACGTCGGATAATTATTTAATAACATGGAATATTCCTGCCAGTGTAGTGTATTTGACCACTTAATGACATACACGCTTGTTTACAAAACTTGATTACACATAATTATCAATACAAATGACAGGACGACATCAGCTGGGTCCGGCTTCCCTTACTTAATCAATAGTGACTTACTTAGATGTTTTTGGAACAGTTTAAGCTAGTTTGACTGCATAATTGACTACTCACAGAGTAACGCGTAACTCCCCCATCGGCTATATCTCCTTATTATTTTATGTGGAACAAAATTCCCACGTGTAATATCCGTTGCCTGTTTCTTTTAAAGCAGATCAAACGATTCATCTGCACCATTGTACATTATGTTGTGTACCACACTTCTCCATTGGAAAGAAATGAGTATATTTTCTTCAAAAGAGTAGTAAGATGTGAGCTGGCTTTCAGATCGCAGTCAGCTGGGTAAGACTGTCGCATCAACCAGATCAAGCAAGGTATTCAACGGATTCAATAAGTGAATAAGGTAAGCCGAGTTTAAAGTGGACCGGCTAACTAATTGATCTTTGTAGTGCCGAAAATGGATGCACACCGTCAGTCCAGTCAGCACGGGGGACATACCACGAACTGTCATCATCAGGCTACCGCCAAGCTTCGCGAATAGAGCCATCCTATCTTGTATTACTTCAGCAAAAAGACAAAGAATACAGCATTTGAGACTCAGCGAAGAGTTTGGTTTTCATAAAATGACAACGGGACATGAGTAGCAATCATACATGAATGTGGGCCTACACTGAAATCATCCCTAATACTCTTATGTTCTGCATCATTTTCGAAATGCATCCATTGTCTGCAGCTTGCTCGACCACGAGCATATCCTACTCGCTTGTCCCTTCAAATATCAAGTACGTCTCGCTAGCCGACCAGAACTCGCATCGCTCTTCTTGTTCAGTTTTACAAGTTCCTGAAATCTGGCTGAATCCTCGGGTTGACATGTCAGACCTTACAATAATACTGGACTAGAGTTCCTGTTCACGCAGAACAATGCATTCAAGTGGACCTGTTATGAGGCACTTTCGACCTACATGACCGAGAAGAAATGCTCGTCTTTCATGTGACTTTACGACGAATATGAGCAGGATCAACGTCAACACATTGCTCCTGCAACACCCACGGTAAAATTGTGTAATTAAATCAGGCGGAAGGAAAACTCGCAACATTATCAGATCATAGTATTATAGCAATGTTTACGCAGATGTTTAAGTTACGAAAAAATGATCACTCACCTCCAGGTCAGTTGGACATTTTATACTCATGTTTAAATAATTATAAAAATTACCATTCTTTTCACTTATTCAGAACTGATGCTAGACGTGGAAGAGAAATCGGCACCTATGTTTCTTATAAATGTACCAGTAAAATGTTAGACTATGCCAGTATGCCATACATGAAAACCTTTTCTGTTAAAATCAAACTGAAAAATATATATATATGATCATAGCAACAGCTTACAATACACCATCCGCTAATCCTCTTCTATTCGTTAATAAATTACAGGAATTTGTCCAATCATTAAACAACATAAGGATTGATCATTTTATTATATGTGGAGACTTTAATATAGATAATAATGCTTTAGAACTCATGTGCTCAATGAACGACATTGCATTATTACCACTAATTTCATAACAAACTTGAATGGATAAAGACAGAGATAAAGCCACCCCAATAGATAATATCTTCATCACAAACTCGCATAATGAAAACTCTGGCATATTATTATATAATATGTTTGACCACCTGCTCATTTCTGTAATTTTGAAAAATATATTAAATAATGAAACGGATGGACAATTTCAGCACATTATAAACAGATAACCAAATTTTGTTACAATATGCAATACATAGCGAATAAAATAAATAAACAAGAAAGTTCATTCATTCACAGATGGGATGTTCATTTTATTCGACAAGTTGAATCGATATGATTTCACTTAAATCATAAATGGAAATGAATGTCATCTTGATTTCAAACAATAAACTTCTATAGTAGATGAAAGTTATAATCCTTGCTGTCCATAAAAAAATGGCATAACGAGACCCTGTATTACCGCTCTTATTAAAGCAGAAATATAAACACGCCATCATTATTCTTATATGCTCTTGCAAGGCAATATGCGCAAAAGTACTTATAACCAATGTTGAAACCTCGTTACAGGCTTAGTTCGATCTTCTAATCAAAGTTACTGCGAAAATAAATTTTCCGAATGCAAAAAACACCTCAAACGAACGTGGAAGGTGATCAATAACATACTTACCACATGACAACAGATGTGTAACCTTTAAGAAAACTAATCATTACCAATAGTGAATAATCAAAAGATCAAGATAAAGTAAATATATTCAATGGAAATTTTGTGTAGGCTAGGAAGGATATTGCCGATAGTATTAGTGACAATGATAGTTATCTACAATATATATTGAATAACAATTTTGTTAGTTATTTCTATTTTTTCACCAATTACTGCTCAAGACATCATTTCAATTAATCCATCAGTATCATAAAGAAATGATAAAGTTTATTGTCCCCAATCCTAGCTTCAATTGTCAACAAGTCCTTGATTATAGGAACTTTTCCTAACTCATTAAAATTTACTAGAGTGATATCCATTTACAAAAGTGTTGATAAGACCGATGCAGGAAATTATCGACCAATCGCAGTCCATCCCTTATTTTTCAATAATATATGAAAAGATAGTTCACAAACGACTATTCCGTTATTTGAATGTAAACAGTATCCTTCATGAAAACCAGAATATCTTCAGGGCCAATAGAAATACAGCTCAAGCTATATTACATCATCTGCAGTATTTATATAATAACATAGACTCAAACAACAATGTATTCTATCTATTTATCGACTTTTGTAAGGCATTTGGCCTTGTTGTTCATTTGGCAATCATTGGTTCAATTCATATATGTCCAACCGAAAGCAATTTGTAATTGTGAACGGAATCCAATCCACTATGCTTAATGTTAGTCAAGATGTTCTTCAAGGTTCTATTTTATGACCCCTGATATTCATATGTTTTATAAACGATACGGTTAACGCATCGACTTTTTTCAAGTATACACTGTTTGTCGATAAATACCTTATTGATTTGCATCCCTCCAAACATCATAAGCTACTACCTGCCTCAATTAACTAGGAACTTGATCATGTTAACAAGCTGCCAACTGCAAACCGAATTAGAATTAATGGCAAACACACTAGATAGATATTATTTTCATATAGGGGAAAATTAAATGTACCACTTACAGAAATTGAGAAGGATAGGATTCATGAGACAGACAGCACTAAATTCCTCGAGGAATATTTTGACATAAGTTTACATAAATTTGTCAAAAATCACATCGACAACATATCATATGAATTGTCAAAATCCATAGGCATTATTATTAAATTAAACAAATTAATCCCCCAATCTGTTTTTGAAATTCTTTTATTTCACGTTGCTCAAGTCATTTTTAATTTACGAAATCGAAGCCTGGCATAGAACAGACCCAAATCAATTGGAGAAATAGTTATACTGCAAAGAAAGCTATTATAGCTCTAAATAACCTCCTATTTAATTCCCATACTTATCATCATTTTAAAGACATGAATATCCTGAAACTGAAAGATCAATATGACTTCCAAATAGCCCTATACGAGTTCAAACGTTTTACAGAAACTGTGATCAAGAACTATTCAATTCAATAGGGAAATTTTCGAATGTGAAGAATCAGTTCACAAGAAATACGGATAACATTGCAATACCCCGTTATAATAGATCTAAACCAAATCCAGTATCCACTTAAATTGTTTTAAAATTTGGACCTCATTAATTCCTGTTCACCATCAAAATGTTTCCCTGACAATCTTCAAGGTAAGACTGAAAGAGTTATACATATCATCTTACTACCCCAACAAGGATTTATTATCGCTTAATAGTTTTCTCGACCTCTCTCAACCGTGCATGATTTTGGAACTTTGTTCGAAGCAGATGAATTACTAGATCCACTACCTTAGTGTGTATATGAAGTTTTAGTCTTTCAATGTTAATAAGACTCTTTTGTCAAATGATGACAGGTATTTTAACTGTCCCGGTGTTTGATCCCAGTTGGTGTCTAGGCTTAGTAAATTAAGATACATTTATGTTTAGGCATTTTAGGATAGATAAAATCGATAGGTTAGTACGTAAGGATTTGGTTGCCCCAGGAGCTTAGCTTAAGCAGTGCTTTCTATTTCTTGCCTTGTAACATCATAACTGTAAAATAAAACTACGCGTAAGCTGTGCAATCTTGTTGAAATAAACTGTTGCAACTGTATATTTCTTATTAGAGGTAGAAGATGTATCTTGATTCCTAAGAAATAATGTGCGTGATCGAAAATAATTTTCGAATGTGCTGCTCCTCAAGAATCTTTTTAATGTGATATTAGCTGGACAAACGTTCAGACGATCATCATCAGTATTAACAATTTGGAACATTTAGTGACGCGGCTTTATAATAATGAATCAATTTTCCTAGGTTTTACTGGCTTGTGATTGCTAATTAATATCTCGTTGCCCGATGAAATGTAAAGAACACCTAATATGAGCTGTTTGCGAGAACGTTGAGGACATCAGTGTGGTGAGAAATGTCAATATTCTGATGAAATGTGTGTTGACTCATTATGATCGTTTACCACACTCACAAATTAGTTGTATTATATCCGAAACTCGATCGGAATATTCATGATTGATATTTTAGCATTTCACTCGAGCATTTACCCGGGTTAACATTTGAAAAACTAGAGTCACCCAAATGGGGAAGGATACATTTTTCAATGGGGAGCATACCAACTTGTTCTATTGATCAATGGTGCATACTGCACAGTTGGTAATGAAATTGTGTTTACTTTACTGCTGATGGCACTTCAGACATGAATTACAACTGGTGGTGAGCAGCTGCTTCAAAGCACGTCTATTTGGATGTTCTTTTGTGTCGCACATGAGAGTTTTTACCCACGCAGACCTGTCCAATTGTTAATTGAGTTATTGTGACCTCTATTTGTTCCCGAACTTTAAGTGAAATTCACTAAAGTCAATCTCTACCAGACATTAATTTCAATTTCGATCATTACGTCGTGCGCTCAAATATATTTATGTTATTTTCTTTGTCTATATTCATGAAACACATATGCACCGCACAATAACATGCATTTGTTATGTCAATAATACAGGGTAAATGTCCATCCATGATTACTCAATGAGCACTCATCGCCGACGCGGAATAAACCTACGCGGGTGAATATATTGTCTGAAAAGTGTTTGCTGCATTAAAACTGTGTTCATGTTCAACTCTTAATTTGCACCAAGTCCTTGTTCATCAAACACTCTTCCCCAGACTGAGTAAGTAGTTCGGAACAACTCACCTCGAACAGTCGAAGTTATTGTGTAGGGAATTGTGATGAAGCTATATTGTTTCCAATAAAACAGTTACATGTTTCAACTCTATAAGGCAAAGGTGTTGTTCAGAAGGAAAGGGCCTTCGAGTAAGGGTTACAAATAACGGGTTTCTAAGAGTTCACAAGTGTAACGAGACCACAACAGGATGTTTGGCCCAAACTGGGTTGCCTTTTGGTGGTAAAAAGTTTAGTTCTGAAGTAGAACGTCTGAGAGAGCTTCAAACGTCTGTGGATTTTCTGTTTTGGAATATCATGAAAAGGGGAGGTTGTGATATGAAAGGTTGTGATGTGAAAGGTTGTGATATGAGAGGTTGTGATAGGAAATACTGACTGGTGTAATTGCTGGACAACGTTTTGCAACGAGCAGGTACCAATGTAAGACACTTTTTTTTACCATGCCTGTGCCAATGCTGGGCACTAGTTTAACCGCACGGGTGCCAATGCCAGCCACTGTTTTTTCAAAGCATATACTGGTGAGCGTCCAATAGCAGGGAGCTATTTATCGGCGACTTTGGTAAAATTTGACAAGTTGTGACTCGGTAGCTTGGTAGCTATTTGACCGAAGAAGATAGGCTCTCACAGAGGGAAGGAGTATTTGGTTTTCCTGCCCACAAAGCGCGCGGTGATAATTGGTTGAAATTTAAAATGGTCTGTCGAATGGAGAGGAGGAAGTCAAAACAGGGCAATGGTCAATTACTGAGGTTGGCAGGAGGTGGCTTTTCATTACTTTGTGTGCGGAGGGTGGTGTTTCGTTACTGTTGATGGTGGGGTGTGGTGATACCTTTCTGTTTCTGGAGGGGGGGATGTGTTTCGGTACGGTTGTTGGTGAAGAAGGGAGGGTCGTTACTGTTGTTGGAGGGTGGGTAGGGGCTCGTTGTTTTTGTGGACGGTGGGTGGGGTTTCGTAACAGTTTTTAGCGGGTGCAGGGGTGTTTCGTTACTGTTGTTGGTGAGGGCAGGGGTTTCGTTACTGTTGTTGCTGGTTAGTGGTTATACGTTACCTTTTTTTTTGGATGGAGGGGGGGGGGGTGTTTCGTTACTGTTGTAGCCGAGGGGTGGTGTTTCGTTACTCCTGTGGGCAGGGGGTGGTGTTTCGTTCCTGTTGTTCGTAGGGAGGTGGTTTTTCATTGCTGTTGTTGTTGGGGAGTGATGTTTCGTTACAGTTGTTGGCGGGGACGGTGTTACATTGCTGACTCATTTCTGTTGGAGGGGCGGGTTTTCGTTGCTGTTGTTGGCTGGAGGTGGTGTTTCGTTGTTGTCGTCAAAGGGTGATGTTACATTTTTGTTGTTGGTGGGGAGTGGTGATTCGTTCCTATTTGAGTGGGGTCGTCATGGTTGTTAACGAGAGGTGGTGTTTCGTTAATGTTGTGGGCGAGGGGTGGTATTTCATTACTGTTGTGGGCTGGAGGTGGTTCTTCGTTACTTAAGAGGCAGAGAGCTCAAGCACGAGCCAAAATATTGAAGAGAAATAATTCGCTCCTAAAAATTTAATTGCATTTACAAAATTAGTTAGCAGAGGTAATTGTGTATTATATTTCGATCACGGACTGTGATCCTCATCAGGCACAATAAAAATCTAAATGACCAATATGAAAAGATATAAGTGTAAATTTACATTTTACAGTTTTAATAAAAAATCTTACAGCAGCCAAAAAAAATAGAAATAGTTTCAAATCAATTAACCCCAAAAAAAATCCTTCCCACGTATGGTAATGAACAACATTAGAAGAAATCAGCACTACTTATTTACCACTCAGATATCATACGTAACAAATAAAGCGGGAGGTAACAATGCAAGGAAAAGAACAAAATAATTGAGTCATACCGAGGTGAAGGTCACACATCATGAAATTACCTGAGAGGAAGTTAGGGTAAGATATTAAAAATGTCAGGATTTGATGCCAATATAATATTTTTTTGTGTCTCTGTCACTGGAAAATATCCCGCCCATAAGATGAAATTTGGAAGATGATGTTTTAATGTTGATTCTACTATTCGACGTTTCTTTACATCATTATAAGGATCAACTATTTTAGATGCTTTCCAATGAATATTGTGATCTAGAGAATGAACATGATTCAAAATCACACTGTTTTGTTCAGCTGCTTTTATCTTTTGAGATTGGACATTAAATTTTTTTCTGTGCCTGATGAGGATCACAGCCTACGATCGAAATATTGTATACTGGTACCTTTGTTAACTAAATTTGTAAATGGAAAGGAAAAATTTAGGAGCGGCTTATCTCCCTAATACTTCGTTACTATTGTTGAGGGTGTGGGGATGTTTTGTTACTGTTGTTGGGAGGGAAGTGGGGAGTAGTATTCCGTTACTGTTGTAGGCGAGGCTGGTACTGCGTTATTGTTGTTGGCGTGGGGTGGTGTTTCGTTACTGTTGTTCGTGTGGGGTGGTGTTTCGGTACTGTTGTTGGCGTGGGGTGGTGTTTCGTTACTGTTGTTCGTGTGGGGTGGTGTTTCGGTACTGTTGTTGGCGTGGGGTGGTGTTTCGTTACTGTTGTTCGTGTGGGGTGGTGTTTCGGTACTGTTGTTGGCGTGGGGTGGTGTTTCGTTACTGTTGTTCGTGTGGGG
>SDVV010002233.1:0-23491 GCA_016164225.1 Gammarus roeselii | reverse complement strand
CACACTCACCAGCAAGAGAGTGACACCGCACACTCACCAGCAAGAGAGTGACACCGCACACTCACCAGCAAGAGAGTGACACCGCACACTCACCAGCAGGAGAGTGACACCGCACACTCACCAGCAGGAGAGTGACACCGCACACTCACCAGCAAGAGAGTGACACCGCCAACTCGCCAGCAAGAGAGTGACACCGCACACTCACCAGCAGGAGTAGTAGTAGTAGTTGTTTCTGTGTTCCATCGGAGCCTCAACGCGAAGTTAATTAAAGCTCCCCCTGAGGGCACGAAGGTCAATCAGTTCCGGTGAGCACCTCGTGCATGAGTTTAAATGCGATCTTCAGCAAGGTAGTGCGTCCAAGAACGTAGAGGATTCAAACAGATTCAAAGAGTCCGGTATGTTTACCGAAAGGTATTAGTTTTTTCCTGCGAATTGTTTCTGTGAACAGGCGTTGTAGGGTGCGCGGGCTGCTGCGAGTGCATTACCACCTATAAGTAAGTGTTTCACACTGATTGCCACTTGGTGGCATCATAAGCATGGTGGAGCGTCCGGTCCTCTGTCTACGTCCATTAAGTTACTGTGGGTTATCTACGAGTGTCCCGTGCACAAACAGTTGACGAACACTTGTTTTTTTCTATTGGAAACCTTGGTGTCCCATTCTTCTATTCTCCTACGGATGGTTTAACTGCAAGCATCTTTTGTTCACTCTGCTGCCATAAGTAGTTCCATCGTGATGTTATACGTGAGTTGATGACAGGAAACCAGTCTCGGTAATGTATGGAGATGAATTTTTCTTACTTGGTAGACACCAGTTTAGCGAGAGAATCTGCGCGCTCGTTTCCTCTTATTCCCACGTGTCCAGAGATCCAGCAGAACTCGACCGCTTGACCCGTCTCGGACGTCGTGAATAGGTCGTGTTGCATTTTTCGAAGGGCAGGGTGATCATAGTGCAGAGTTTTCAGCTGGGTGAGAACACTCAGACTGTCTGAAAATACAACATATTTGGGTAGGCGGTCAATTTTTGTAATGGAGATGACCAGTTCAAATGCGCGCAGCTCTGCAGAGACCTCTTGGGGTAGAGTTGCCGAACGTGAGGCCTCGCTGCACACGGCGGCAGCTCCTACTCCATCAGATTTTTGGAACCGTCGGTGTATATGTGGCGGTACTCAGAGTATTGTTCATCTAGCAGTCTTGTGAGTTCTCGGCGGTACGTATTGGTTTGAGTTGTTGCTTTGGGGTACACTTGCAGCTATAGGTTGACCAGCGGTGGGCTGATCATCCACGTTGGTGTATTGATTTGAGGTATTCGATAGAAGAATGAAGGCTTGATTGCCTTGCGATTGATGTTCAGCGAAGTCAGTAAGTTGTCCACACGGAGGGAAAAGGGTGGGCATATGTTCTTCTTGGCCTCAAAGAGGAGTTCATTGAGAATGTTAATGACGACGCTGAGTGTGGGCTATTGATAAAGCTCCTTGTCTTGAAATAGTACTGTAGCGAGAGTTTGAATATCAAAAACATATCACAATACGCGGTCAACTTAACATATTTAAGAGCGCGGAGACGAGGGATCAGCCCCAAGTCATCTTCCATCATCATGAGGTTAGATGATCGATGATCTGCTTCCATTTCTCACTACCGAACGAATCTTGCCTGTCTCTGTGTCAGGCTCCATGACTCGGCATCATACAACAGAACTGATCACATGCAGGCGTCATACACTTTTCCTCTGCTTCTCATGAACAGTTCTGATATTTCCCTTCATTTCGCCAAAGCTGATGATGCTCTTACTCTGACCGCTCTGACCACACCGCCCTTGCAATCCAACGTGTCTCCGATATAGCAGAACTGCTTCACCTCTTCTGCAACTCCTTACTCCGTACACAACTATTTATTCATCCACTGCTATCACTTCAGTTCTCCTCCTAATGCAAGCCGAGAACAGAAATTTAGGGTTCTACTAATATTTGCTAGCCCTGAGGACCTTTGTGGTTCCATTTGCAACACTTAATGCAAAGGATCAGAGTTCACTTTAACATCCCTGCCGTACGCACCGCAAGAATACTGTCCAGACTATACATTCGCATCAGTTTTCTTGTCAGACCTCATCGGCTTTGTAGTTCCAATATTTTTTTAGATTTTCACCCTTCATATGGTGTATCCAGTCTCTAAGCATACCTTCCACACCTTCTCTGCTGCCAGCGGTCAACACCGGGTCGTCGGCGTACAAAAGCACCCTTACGTCCCCTTTCTGAATTCTTTTGTTGCTTTTCCGCCTGAGTGATGTAAAAGAACGAGCTGAGGGTAAATCTCATAGGTACACCTACTCCAATTTGAACATCATCCAAGAAGCTACCAGCAATGCCGATTTTGGACCGCAATCCTTCGTAACAGTGCCATGACCAATTTTATCAACCAACTGGTACATGATGTTGCCATAATGCTCTCGTGATAGCTGTTCTCGGAACTCGGTCAAAATGCGTTTTCGATATCGACCAAAGGGAGAAACTACTCTTTATTCTCACTGTATATTCTTGCTGGTGTCGAATTATGAAAATGCGGTCCAAATGGGCTTTCCAGTTATAGAACCAAACTGGCACTCGATTATCTTCAAACATTTCCTAAATATTTCAATTAGCAGCTTTTCTCACACATTCATTTCATGTTCAGGCAATATTAAGCTAATACATCAGTCACATATTCGTGCATCACCCTTCTCTTTGAAGAGAAGTACGGTGGTACTGTTTCTCTACCACTGCTCTGGACTTTTTCGTGCGGTCACAATATATTAAATTATCTTCGTTAGCTCCCCTATTTCTATGTTTCCAGCTCCTTTCATCATTTCACTGAATTTGATTTGATTCTCAGTTCCACCAGTGCGAGGAAAAAATGACAACGCTTTTAAAGTTAGAAAAAAATTAAAATTTCAGCAATGTCAGACGCACGCTGGTGCGCATAAGGAAAACGCTGAGACGAAACGGACCTCCGCTTTCAATCATTTAGAACTTCAAGAGTAATATGTACGCACGCTAGTGCGTACAGGTAGCATCGTCGAGACTGGTACAAGGTTTACGGCTATACGGACAAAGTCAGCTCCGACAGCAACGCAACACGACCTAGTAGGTCGATTACAGTACACTTCATTTATTCAGGTAAAACTCAGACGGAACATATCCTCGCTCCAATCATTTAGAACTTCAAGAGTAATATGTACGCACTCTAGTGCGCACAGGTATCATCGTTGAGACTGGAACACGGTTTACGGCTACAGGGACGAAGTCAGCTCCGACAGCAACGCAACACAATGTTTACAGCTACGCGGTCTAGTTAAGTAGAGGTACAATTTAGTTATTCAGGTAAGATAAAGACTCAGACGCAACGAATCCCCGCCTCCAACCACTCAGAACTCCAGGAGTATTATGCACGCGCCCCAGTGCGCACAGATAGTATAGTCGAAACTGGTACAAGGTCTATGGCTTCACGGATTAGATCAACTCCAACCACAACGCGTCACAGGGTTTATAGCTACGCAGTATAGGTCAAACCCGGAAACTACATATTTTCCGTGCACGCGCGAGTGAGCATAGACTGAAGAAAAAACACCTATTCATAAAATCACAAACAGAAACTCCCGCACAAATTCACCAGCATTATATATTTTACATGACAAAATTGTGGATCGTGAAGAAAGTAGGGGCAGGTTCGTCGCGGGCAGAAAAACTGCTCGGATTATTGATTTCGCACTCGTTGTTTAAGGGGATAGGGTGAGGGGGGTAAGGTACCCTTGGGTCCCAATAGAACCCGACGAATCGCAGAGGGTAACCAAAGTCCCCCTGGTCTTCCCAAGCTCCCTGGGTCCCTCGAGACCTCTCGTCTCAGCTCATCTCGGCTTGTCTCGAATCATTTCGGCCAGTCTTGGCTCGTCGCGACCAACTCGACTCGCCTCAACATGTTTTGACTGATTTCGACGCACCTCGACCAGCCTCGACATGGCTCTCCCCCTCTGCGCTAGTAGTCATGTGGACTGCAATAATAACATTTTTCACTCAATCATTTTAGGGTGGGAGTGGGGTGGCATAGGTGTCTTGGGTTCCTAAAGAGCCCGACGAATCCCGGAGGGTAACCCAAGTTCCCGGGTCCTCCGAGCTCCCCGGGTCCCTCATCTCAGCTCATCTCGGCTTGTCTCGAATCATTTCGGCCAGTCTTGGCTCGTCGCGACCAACTCGACTCGCCTCAACATGTTTCGACTGATCTCGACGCACCTCGACCAGACTCGACGCGACCCTTGCCTTCTGTGCTAGGAATTCGCGGACTCCAATAATTAATTGTTCTACTCATGCATTTCACATGTAGACATTTTTCTGTGTATGGGTTTTACAGCGTGGGGAGAGGAAAGCAGGGTTCAGAGGGGCCTCACGCTGGTCCCAAAGTTTCTCAAGGGGATCCCGTAGTAGTAGTAGTAGTTTGATTTTGTTTTCCACAGGAGTCCCAAAGCAAAGTTAATGCAAACTCCCTCGTATGGCAATTGAAGTGTGGTTGAGTAGGTGCAGCGTAGATTACGAGTAGGTTCGACGTAGATTCAGAGTAGGTTCCCGAAACCCCAAGTCCCCCGAGTCCCGCGGGTCCCACGAGTACCCCACTTCCGTGGGTCACCTTGTCTCAACCAACCTAGATATATATTTAATAATAGCAAATGCAAAATTGATCACTGTGAAAAAGGGCAGAGAAAAATAATAAGGCCCACGAAATAATAGAATGATAGAATAAAGTGTTAATGATCTATAAAACGAATAATCATCCATCCACCCTAAGGGGCTCCTTAAGAGTCTCAAGGGTGTCCCAAAGGGCCCCGGAAGGGTTCAAGTGGGTCCCCCCAAATCCTCCTGGTCTTCCAAGTCCCCCTGGTTCCCGAAACACCCGGGTCCCTCGTCCTGCCGGTCCCACGAGTACCCCTCTCTCCCGGGTCACCTAGTCTCAAACAGCCTAGGTTCGTCTCGACTCGTCGCCTCGCCAGTCGACTCATCTTCACTCGCCTCGTCCCCTCCACACACAGTGCCATTCAAGACTTCCACTCTCTAAGATCAATATCAACATTATTTCACCATTTAGTCATCAAAACGTCTTGTTGTGCTCGGACATTTATTGGGCGCCCGGGAGAGCGCAAATTCTCCCAACGTAGGATGGACTGGACTAACTAACACACCGCAATTGAAGAGTGGCAAAGTAGGTGCAGCATAGATTACGAGTAGGTCCAACGCATATTCCGAGTAGATCCAACACAGACACAGAATAAGTTCAACACAGAGACAATAGGTTTAACGCAATTCAACACAGAGTAGGTTAACGAATAAGTTCAACACAGAGTAGGTTTCACGCATAGTTACCGAGGAGGTTCAACATAGGCACAGAGTAAGTTCAACGCAGATGCCGAGTAGGTCTCTGCGCTAACAGTTTTTTTTTTCACTCAAGCAAGTTGGGGTTGAATTGGGGTGGCAGAGGTGTCTCGGGTCCCAAAAGAGCCCGACAAAGTCCCCCGAGCCCTCTCGTCTTAGCTCATCTCAGCTTGTCTCGAATCATCTCGGCCAGCCTCGGCTCGTCGCGCGACCAACTCGACTCGCCTCAACATGCTTCGACTGTACTCGACCTGCCTCGACGCGACTCTCGCCCTCTGCACCAGTAATCCGTGGACTGCAATGGTCAACTGTTCTACTCAAGCATTTCACATGTATACATTTTCCTGTCTAACACAGATACAAAAGTAGGTTCAACTTAGGTACAGAGTAGGTTTAACGCATAGTTACTGAGTAGGCTCAACGTAAACGCTGAGTAGGTTCAACGCTGATACCGGGTAGGTCTCTTCGCTAAAAAAAAATTTCTTCCACTCAAGCATTTTGGGGTTGGAGTGGGGTGGCAGAGGTGTCTCTGGTCCCAAAAGAGCCCGACGAATCCCGAAAGGCCCCCCAAGTCCCCTCGTCTCAGATCATCTCGGCTTGTCTCGAATCACCTCGGACAGTCTCGGCTCGTCGTGCGACCAACTCGACTCGCCTCAACATGTTCGACTGAACTCGACCAGCCTCGACGCGACCCTTGCCCTCTGCGCCAGCAATCCGTGGACTGCAATGGCCAACTGATCTACTCAAGCATTTCACATATATACAGGGGGAGCCAAAAGTGCCAGGGTTCAGAGGGGCCTCAAACGGGTCACAAAGTTTCTCAAGGTCCTAAGGGAGTCCCAAAGAGCCCCGGAAAGGATCTAAGTGGATCCTCCCAAATCCTCCTAATTTTCAGAGTCCCCCGGGTTCCCGAAACCCCCGGGTCCCTCAAGTCCTCCGGGCCCCGCGAGCACAAAACCCGGGTCACCTAGTCTCAGCCAGCCTCAGTTCGTCTCGACTCATCGCCCCACCAGTCTACTCGTCTCCACTCGCCTCAGCCTGCCTCGACTCGCCTCGTCCCCTCCACGTACAGTGCCGTTCAAGACTTTCGTTCTCTATGATCAACGTAAACATCATTTCATCATTTAGTCATCAAAACCGCCTAGCTGTGCTCGGGCATTCATTAGGCGCCCAGGGAGAGCGCAAATTCTCCCACCGTAGGTTGGACTATATTAACTAACACACCGCATAGTCCACCTACGATACCTAATTTTATAAATCAATACAGAATAGATCACCATGAAAAAAGGGCAGAGAAAAATGATAGAGCCAAAGCAAGAAGAAATAATAAAATACTAAAATAAAGTGTTAATGATCTATAAAATGAATAATCATCCATCCACCCCAATGAAGGGGGATTTAAAAAGACCCGTTGAGCCCCCGCAGGCCATCAGTAAGTGTTTCAGGCTGATAGCCGCTTTATGGCACGAAGGACATGGTAGCGTGAACGGTCCCATGACTGCGTTCGTTAAAAGTTTTAAGTTATACACGAGTGCCCTGCGCAAAGGGGTGGATGAATATTTTGTCTCCTGTTGGCAAACTTGCTTTCGAATTCTCCTACTGAGAACATGACTGAAAGTATTTATCGTGTCTTGTTATCACCACCGACCAATTACGGGTGTTCGAAACCACGGGTCGGTGCTTTCCAACACCACCGACTAATTACGGGAATTGGAAACCAATCTCGGTAGTATGTGTGTGGATAAATGGTTCTTGATGGATGGATTCCCGTTCAAAGGCTTCCACTCACTAAACAAACATCCCGCGTGAACCGGGATCTAGCAATTTGATTCGGTTCAAGCGCTCATTACCACCGGAGCCTCAACGTGAGTCAGAACAGGCTCCCCCGTGGTGCTCGACGATTATGAATTCCAGTAGGCTCGCACTCCTCGGTGTACGAGAAAAACGTTGTGAAAGTTAGGTAATTATATAAATTATAGTCGTGTCAGACGTTTCCAATCATTTAGAACTTACAGTAATATGTATGCACGCCAGTGCGCACAGGTAGCATCGTCGAAATTGGTTCAAGGTTCGCGGCTACTCGTGCAAAGTAGGAGTAGTAGTTGCCTCTGTTTTTCACCGGAGCCTCAACGCGTCCGCGCGGTAGGGCGAGTCGGTTAAACGTAGATTTCGAGTAGGTTTAACATTGATTCCGAGTAGGTTTAACGTAGATGCCGATTAGGTTTAACGTAGATACCGATTAGGCTTAACGTAGATACCGAGTAGGTTTAACGTAGATACCGAGTAGGTTTAACGTTGAGTAGTAGTAGTAGTAGTTGCTCCCGCGCTCCACCGGAGCCCCAACGCGACGTCGTCGCACGCTCCCCCATAGGGCGTGCTGGTCTAACGTAGATTCCGAATTATCGTATAGTCACCAGCAAGAAAGTGACACCGCACACTCACCAGCAAGAGAGTAACACCGTAAACTCACCAGCAAGAGAGTGACACCGTGTACTCACCAGCAAGAGAGTGGCACCGTATACTCACCAGCAAGAGAGTGACACCGCACACTCACCAGCAAGAGAGTGACACCGCACACTCACCAGCAGGAGAGTGACACAGCACACTCACCAGCAAGAGAGCGACACCGTATACTCTCCAGCAAGAGTTGCCCCGTATATTCACCAGCAAGTGAGTGATAGTCTACTCACCAACAAGAGTGTCACCGTATACTCATCAGACTAAACCAACCAACACACCGGTAAGTCCACCCAGGCCCCTGCGGGCGTCTAACGATTCATAATTACATAACTAATACAAAATTGATCACCATGAAAAAAGGGCACAAATCAATATTGGAGCCCATCGAGGAGGAAACAATAAAATACTAAAATAAAGTGTTGATGATCTATAAAACGAATAATCATCCATCCACCCCAAGGATCCTGTAGAATTCGACCGCTTGGCCTGCCTCGAACATTGTAAAGATGTTTTTTTCCCAGTACTGCGATAACGAGTCTTCTGAAATTCTATCACAGAGGGTTGTTCGCACATGTAATTAACAATAATCAGGGCATTAAAATAGTTAGAATCCTAAAATAATTTTATTAGTACCCATAACAGACAATAAATATATATATAAAATAATAATCATATAAAAATTCTTAGCTATCCTACTAACAAGTTGCTTAGGACTAGAATCGGTAAACTGGGAACTGCTTCGGTTGGAACTGCAGTCTTCTCTTCTGAGCGCTTATGTCCAGGCACTTCGCCACCACCTGCAAATAAACACTTTAGGATTAGATATTTTCTAACGACCAGAATTAACATTTTTAGCAACAATAGGAAAAAATAGCAACATTAAAAAGTCACCCTTAACGCTACATGGGCGGTTCGACAACAGAACAAGTCGGAGTTGTAGATGCAATTAGAATAGAGATGGTGAGGAAGTTAGAGCACCGAGTGATCTCACGTGTTCTAAGGTGGTTTCTAGTGCACTGGAGTCAATGTCCTTCTGACACCAAACGTCAAACCAGCAGCCAGAGCTACATCAAGTCATCGACAAATCATCGTCAGTCTCCGGGATTGTTTCGACTCATGGCATGCTAAGGTCATTACGGTTTATAGGGATATAGAGAGAGGTTACAAATGTGTCCTACTCAAAGTGAGCAAAGAAAACGGTGGTCCTCCGGGATAGAGGAATCTATCGGTAAGTAAGATTAAGTATGATCAATTCACATCAGATCAAATTTCAGCTAGGAGGCTGTTTTTTCGAAGGTAGCTGAGAAGCGGTTCCGCACTGAATTGCCTCTGAGGGAACTCGGTAAGCATTAGGCGGAGTATATTAGGAAGATCATGGAAACGGCTCCTGAGATAGTATGTGCGTTGACATTCCGTCCATGTGGGGCACTCTGCTAAGACATTTGTTTTTTGTAAGAGGGACTAGACATTCCATGCAGTATGGAGGTGGCGACGCCTCCATTAGGTGTCTGTGCATTAGTCTATGTCCTATTCTCAATCGGCATAGAGTTACCACAGTCCGTCGAGATCGGTTGCTTGATGAGGCCCAGGGTATGGGTGTGTCTTTAATAGTACGCAATTTATTTCTCATACGAATATCAGACCATTCCATGTTCCATTTATTTCGCACAGCTCTTAATCGCTGGGTAAAGGTCTTTATATGGTAGTGGACGCTGTTCTGCTGGGTGAGGCGCCGCTGCAGCTCCTCGCTCCGCTTCGTCCGCCCACTCATTGCCAAACACCTCAAAGTGGCCAGGAATCCAGCACAAACGAACGTTCTTGTTTCTGGAGGACAATCGCACAAGCCAGCGCAAGATTGATGAAATTACAGGTCGGCAATTGTTGAAGATTTCCAGGGTTTGAAGCGCACTGAGCGAATCACTAAAGATTGAGATATTGGCATCTGGAAGAGTATCAGCCGCCAAGAGGGCATTAACATTGGCCGTGAGTTCGGCAGTGAAAACTGACGCTGTCGGCGGGAGTTTCCTAGTGACGACACGCCCGGGGAGCACAGCTGCCCAGCCCACAACATCGTCGTTTTTTGATCCATCAGTGAAGATATGCAAGCTATGAGTTTCCGCATAGCCTATAAAAATAGCTCGAAGATTTTGGGATTTACCATCTGCCTTTCGGCCAGTAAAATAGAATAGTGAGGGCAGAGCTTTCTGGTATACGCCAGATGGGAATAGGATCTCGCGGGAGAGGGTCCACCATGATGTGTGGTAGTCCAAGCTCAGCAGTGAGGAGCTCGATGAGTTTTGAGAAGCTCGAGGAAGGAGCAAGATTGGGATGGCGCCGTCGGATTGTGGTACACGTAGGGGAGGTGGGGCGAGCGAGAACATGGCAATAAAATTGGAGGTCAATTTGTTCTCGCCGCAGGGCAAGACTAGGCTCACCAGTTTCACAAAGAAGGCTGACAATAGGGAAGGAGCGGAAAGCACCAGTACAACCGCGAAGGGGGCATTGTGAACTGGTTTCAGTGTTTTGAGTATATTTGGTTTCGCGGAGCCATAGACCACGCTCCAATAGTCCAGTTTGGACCGGATGATAGCCCGGTAAAGGCGTAATGATGTTATTTTATCTGCAATCCAGGAGAAGTGCGATGCGATCCGAAGAATAACAAATCGCTGTAAGCAGTCTATCTTAAGCTGCTGCACGTGGTATTTCTAGGTTAGCTTCTGGTCGAATATTAGTCCTAGAAAGCGGACTGTAGGTAGGAAAGGGATCATTTCTCCATAAAGTCTGAGGTCTGGTTCCGCGTGTGTGCGAGACCGATGGATATGAAGTGCACATGTTCGGTTTTTAGATATTTCAAAGCCTCGAGATTCTGTCCAGGCAACCACCTGGGCAATTGCACTCTGCAGTAGACGTTGGAGTTGGGACACAACTGGCACCGATACGTAAATCATTAAGTCGTCAACGTAAGTGACCCATTCACGGAGGGAGGGATCACGCCCGTGATCCCATAAATGGCAATCGCGAATAGAGTACACAAAGGGACGCTACCTTGAGGAACCCCCTCATATTGGGTATGTATGTCCGAAAGGCGATAGCCGATTTTGGCCCGGAAGACTCTCCGCCGAAGGAAGTTCCAGGCGAAACATGCTAAGTGGCTCTGGAGTCCCATCCGGTGGATTTCTCGAAGGATGCTATAGCGCCAGGTTGTATCATATGCCTTCTCAAGGTCGAAGAAAACGCAAACAGTGTGTTGCTTGCGGTCCAAGGTCCCTTGGATATTAGTCACAAAGCGTAATAATGCATCTTGCGCTGATAGAATCTTTCGATATCCGAGAGAAGTAAGTTCGCTTCTAGGTGCAGAGTCAGTCGGGCATTCATAATCTTCTCCAGGGCTATAGGGCGGTAGCTGGTCAATTCATCGGTAGGCTTGCCAGGTTTTGGGAAAGACATGACCACTGCCTCCCTCCACCGATCGGGATACGAGTGGGTAGACCTGAATGTGTTGTAAATAAGACAAGTAGGAGAGTGCAGAGGGATGTAGGTGCCGGAGCATCTCGTAGGAGATTTGATCTTCGCCAGGAGCAGAAGGGTTGGAGATGCGAATTGCACCAAGGATTTCGCGTACCCTGATAGGTTCATTGTAAAGTATAAGGGAATCTATGGAGAAATCCAGATCATTTTGTTCTGCAGTACGCTTTGTGATATAGAAAGCCGGGCTGTGCCCGGAATCCGAGCTGATGGAGGAGTAAGGTGTTGCAAAGAGTTCAGAGAATTCTTGCGGATCGGTGAGGGTCGTTCCAATCATTCTTAGGGATTGGGGGGGGGGTGTGAGAACAGTACATCCCAGTCATTTTCCGTAAGCGGGACCACACTTTAGACATACGTGTGTTCACATTAATGGACGATACGAAGTTTTTAAATGATCCTCTTCGAGATTGGAAGAATGTATTTCGTGCTTTTGTAGTTTCTCGCCTAAACATAATTTTATCTGCTACTGCTTTGGTGCGCCGGTATCGATTGAATGCACGCTTCCTTTGCCGTTTTGCCATTTCACACAGGTCACCCCACCAGGGTGTCCTAATTTTACGCGGTGTTCCCTTGGTTATAGGGATGCTGCGATCTGCAGCGTGAAGGAGGGTACTATTAATGTTTTCCCCCATCTCGTCACAGGATATATCCTGAGGTGGGAGAGGTGTTGCTGTATAAGCGGTGAACGATTGCCAGTATGCTTTACGCATTATGTATCGGCGAGCGGTAGTAGTATCTTCAGGATGAAAATTTGTCATGGTAATGGGGAAATGGTCACTCCCGTAGGGCTCCTCCAGCACTTGCCAGGCAAAATCTGGGGAGAGGTTTGGGGTGCAGAAGGATAAATCAATAGCCGATAACGAGCCTGTTTGAGTATGGAAGTGCGTCGGTTATCCAGTATTAAGGAGCGCAATATCAGAAGACAGAAAGAATGCTTCGACGTGCCCTCCACGTCCATCAGCTATGTCTCCCCCCCCCCCAGAACGGGTGTTTAGCTTTAAGATCACATACAAGAAGGTAGGGCGCAGGAAATTGATCAGCCTGGTTATTAAGAAGTGGGCATGAAATTAGTTCATTGTGGGATATATATAGGTTACAAATAGTAACAGGGCGTTTGAGGCCTACTCTGTGGGCCTGAGTTTGCGGAGTTGTTTGTCGAGGGATTGGAGTACATGTGATTGCTTGATTTACTATTGTATCCCGCCAGTGCCCGGTCGAGCATTGGCAGTGGGCGAGATGAAGTACAAACCATCTTTACCCACTGGGAAAAGATGGTTTGTACAGCCCCAGGGAAAAGATGGTCTGTACAGCCCCAGTTTATGAGGGTGTGAGGTGCGCCTTGCCGTCGGCCACCCCCGTTTCTGGGGGATGCGGCCTAGTGTCTGTATATCTGTACTGTATAGTTTCAATAGTTCAGCATAGTCAGCATGATATCCTCTAATGTTCCATTGAAGGACAAGGGTATCAGACATTGTGGTTTAGGCTAGAGAAACTCAAGGTCTAGGCTTGAGTTGATAAGGTCTAATTATAGATCGCTTTTGTAGACTATGCCACTCACGGCCTGTCGACGCGTGTTCTTTTGTGTGAGAATCTTTGTTTTAAACACTCTCGAGGGGCTACTAGTTTTTCACCATTTTTTTTTCTTGCCTATCATTGAATTCCCGATTTTCACCAGAGGCCCGGGCAACAGCCAGTAGAACTCTCCCCCTCTTTATGACGATTCTAGATTCTATAGGACTTGTGCTAACCATTTTTTTCTGATTTTATTTGTATTATTCCGATTGGGTTCGAGTTCAATATCATGTACAAACAATAACAAGGTGATAGTGGGGGTTCACCAGTCCGTGCACGCACCAAAGGATGGGGAGTGTAGGAAAAGTAGCGTAAATTCAAACTGAAAGGGAAGAAAAGGGGAGGATTACAGCTACTTTGCTCGAGTAGAAGCAAAAACAAATATACACAATAGGGAGAACTGAAATTTGGTGGCTAACGAGGACGTCGCGGGAAACCGGGTAAACATGGGACACCCCGGAGGTGTACCTGTTTCGGAGCGCAACTTACGTCCGGCTACAGATGGTGGTCGGTCTCTTAAGCGCAATGATGTTAGGATGCTATGTTGAAAGCTTTCAGGAGATGGTGTTAGATCTTTCGAGAGTTGGTGGTTGATCTCTCAGCTTTGAGAAGATGATGTTGGATCACTCGATAGATGGTGGTCGATCTATTAGTAAATATCAACTTAACGAAAACTTTGATTGATACTTCTACACTTCTGAGTTTTAAGCACGGGGAGCAGCGTTCATTGGAGTTATCGAATGCCTCACAAATGGGATACGATACTGCTTCGGCGCAAAGCTTTAGACCGGATTGATATTAGTAACCTGGGCGGCTAGTAAAGCACCGTCGTTGTCATTAGTGCGCCGAACGTCAAAATTGGATATAATAGTTGGGTAAAATGCCGTAGTCTGTCTTCAAGTTTTAACTGGCTTAAGTGATGTTTAAAATGCTTTGGTCACACAGAAGAGCAGTTAGGTAGTAATGTAGCTATGTATGAATATGAATTTGATGAGTGATCTCCCAGAAAGAATGACCCGCACGCGAAATAGGTAGCAATATGATCAGTGCACACACAAAAATGTCACCGAAGAAATTAGCTTATAAACGGGAGCGAAGGAGAGACCCCATCTCAAAATGCTTCCGAGAGACCTTACTAGGCGGAAGATCAGACCGAGTGCACTGATGTGAAAAACTGCACGTGGAATGATCACAGTTCATCACCGCGCCGCACAGTCCGCCGTATCCCGCACTCACCGCCCTCGTGTTCCGGGGTGCTATGACCGCGTCACACAGCCCGTGCGCTGCGTTGTACCAGCTGCTGCCGACGGGAAACTTGAAGAGGCTCTTAGGTGACGCGCTGGGAACGTGGGGCGCCAACTGAAAGGGGGAAAGTGATTGCATCATTACCTCAGAGCCGATCTTAGGTGTAAAGGGATCACCATAAATGGAATGAATGATGGAAGGGTGTCTATATATACAGAAAGAGATTCAGTAGCAGATTTTAATTAATGCTGATAAACGTAGCTCTTGAACAACAAATTAACCACCAACGATTGCATTATTATTATCATGAACTACAGGTGGGCATGGCTATTTCAAGAAATATTGTGAACTAATCGAAGACCCTTGTTATCAATCATGTTTGGAAACATCTAGTAAACAATGCGAAGAAGCAACAAAAAACGAAATCGCACACAGTAGACACAACTATTGATTTTAATAGTAAAATAGTATCATGTTATGATTTCGAAAAGTTGAAAAAAATTAGAAGCCTTCCGTTGTAGAATTCAAAGTTCTCACCTTACCGACACCAGAAGAGACATCAGAGATATCATGGAAGCTGTTGTGGCTGTACTGGACAAACCCGCTGGGCCAACTCAACGTGAACGTGGGGTCAAACCCAGTGCCGCACTGAAAAGACGATTACAATTCGTAAAATGTCCTTTCGACAAAAATAGACACTGACAATACTAATACCAAAGTATAGTAGTGTAATGTTATCCGTACAAGACCCTTGACCGAGAAGTTGTGTTCGATCCAACTGGGAGTCTCGTTCCTTCGTCTGAGGCAACTGGCGTCATGAAAACTACTCGCCTTCCGGGCTTCTAAAACGTGGCATACTCTCAGAATCTTCCGTCAGATGGCGCCACAGTCTTGAGTATGTTTGCCAAACCTTTTAAATGTGTGCGGCTGGCACATGCTTATGTTATAGCTGCCATCACAAACTAGTGATTGTCTGTCTTTCCTGGTCAGGAGCATTTTATATGTACAGATCCAGACGCATTGCCGAATGGCACAGAACGGTTAGCCGACAGCAAGCCGCGCCTCACACTCCTCTTGTGCACGAACACACATATCAAACTTAGCTCTTCAGCGCTGAAGATAGCAAAGATCTTACAACACACGGCGTCTGGAATGAAGCAAGAAATCAGTCTCAGCAGCAGGGCTAGATAGCTTTCACTGATTTTCCCCTGATGCGTCGTAGTTGCTGGCACTTATCCACCCACGTCTATCTGAACGACAGCAAAGGTCGGGGGGCGTCAAAACTCATGCACAATCATTCTCCACTGAGGCCTATCCAGTGCACGCTCTTTCGAGACCTACACACTGATGTTTATCTTCCCTAATGCCGGCTTCACGTCATCAATCCAAACATCGGTTTTCTACAAGGCCTACGCCCACTCACCTCCGCTTTTGTCACTTTTCTCACCTATCTCTCATCATCCATCACCACCGAGGTTCAGAACTTTTTCAGACTAAGTAAATTTACTCAGTCCTCTCAACTTCATAACAATCATCGCTCTAATTCGAGCAACTTCATTATTGATTCTATCCCTCCACGTCACACCAGCCATACCTGTCAAACATTGCATCTAAAAACATTCAACCTTCTACTCTCTTCCGCTCTCGCCCATCAAGTCTCAGCCTCGAATA
Organism: Gammarus roeselii; assembly: GCA_016164225.1. Taxonomy (NCBI): domain Eukaryota; kingdom Metazoa; phylum Arthropoda; class Malacostraca; order Amphipoda; family Gammaridae; genus Gammarus; species Gammarus roeselii. The sequence goes on along the minus strand of SDVV010002233.1, from coordinate 7,628 downwards.
GCACGTTTAGGGTAACTATCCCCTCATCCAACCCTCTCTTTGCTTCCATGCCCACGGTTCTGAGCACAAGACACTTAACACCTTATATTTCACTCTACATTTAATCTCAGTGTCCACATTTCCAGTCTTCGCCACACGAGAACCCATGCACTTAGAACACTGAACTTCTTACAATACTTCTCCATTTAGACGGAGACGGATTGCGCTCGCATCGACATTCCTCTAATATCGCATAACTTCAATTGTTTAGCCATATTAACTCCCGGCTTCCTCCTATCGTACCATCAGCAACCAGCAACTCATTTGACCGTCAACTCCGTCGATTTATTCTTAACAATTCCAAATCTCGATTGAATACACTTGTGTTCACCTCACCTCACTAACCACACCATCAATGTAGAGATTGAACAGCCATGGACAACAATACTGCATCAATGTACAGAACAACAGAATGAACGTTTTAGCAAGCAAGTCATTCCTCACATCATAAAACCAGACAACAGTGAATACCGCATCCACCCTCATGGTACACTCAACAACACGTCCATACTACGAAGTCCCAGCGCCACGATTATTGAAGTGAAATATGACACACGAAGGATGTTCAACCCTCACACAAACATCAACGCTACAGCCAATTTTAGACAGAACGTGCTCCCCGTACACACCACAGCTACATATACGGACACGTCGCCCACGAGGGAGCCTACAACAGTCAGGCGGGTCAACTCCATCAAGAGGCTAGGCAGCAACAACAACGTAAAGACATCCAAAGAATCAATAACAACACTGTTCGAACAATTACCCAGACCCATCTCTTCATATGGAAACAATGCCTGGTCCTCAGCACTTACTCCCGCACACACAAACTCCTTATAATGAATACAAATCACAGCTCTGTGCATCTCAACAGGCTGTACACGGACCGCCCCTACATCCATCTGCATGAAGAAACCAAGTTCCTTCCTCTCAAACATCATTTTCATAAGAAGGAACACAATCCTCGAACAAAGTTGTGAACCCGGCCCATCACTGCCACTACCTTCTGAACCTACGACACACCGGTAGCAAGCTTCTGGTCTCTTTACACCCTCATTCCTCAACCTACCGACAACACATCTATGCATTAACAGCTCCACAGCCTTTGTACTTGATCATAGAGCCCACACGATCTCACCGTCAATACCGTCGACAAGAAGGTTCGTCTGTCGAATCATAACAACATTGACTGGGGAACTCCTTCCGATATGTGCCTGTGGTGCAGGAGCGCGCACGATGGGTTTAGCTCGTCATGTCATTGCGCCCAGCTATCGCAGCAGACAGGTTCAATCATGATATGACCCCTGTCCGTGATCTTTGGGAGCACCCGCAAGACGACATCAATATTCTCTAAGGATAGGGTTAATTATATTAGGGCTGCACTGGCCGTGAGGTGTCTATAAAGCAAATGTTCGTGGGTATCCGCGCTGTACGCCGGCCGTGGCTCCTCTACCACAGGAAAAGCTGTGGCTAGGCAATAAAAACAGCCATTGAGATATAATGCAATCTCGCCTCAGTCCCACGTTTACTGCAAGCCAAGCACTCATTTTGCTCCCTACTCGGACAAACGCACTGCTGCCAACATAGAAACGGTACAAACACAACACCATCCACGAAAACTCCCTGCCGGCCCCATCGAAGGCCTTTTCCAGATCCATGAATGCTCAGAATACATCTTATCTTTTAGCAAATTACTTCTCACACACTGGTCTCGCAGAAGAATTCTAATCCAACAGTACACCCTCTACCACTCCTATAACAACACTAGATATTCCTCGCCGATCGAACCATCCAAGCCATCCCTAACACTCGTGATTAGCCCACTCTCAAACAACTTACCCACAACGAGCAACAAAATAACACCTCATGAATATCTGCAACATTTCTATCTCCTTTGCCATTGTATAACGGCACAATGCAAGCACTGCACCACTCAATCGGCTACAAGCCCGACGTAAAATGCAGAATTATAACCCTCACCAACCATTCCATTACAGTAACTCTCCCCTCTCGAAGTACTCTGTCGCAACGTCATTCAAACCAGGGCTATCCCGTTTTTTTTCGCCTTCTCCGTCACCTGCACTCCCTCCTTATTGATGTCCGCAGCATTTTATGCTCTCAAAACCGGCCTCCGTGCATCCGTACACCACCCACAATAACGTAAGCTGCTCTGACATCTTCAACATTTAACAACTCCTCCAAATACTCCAACTACCTTTTCCGTTCTTCATCACTCACCTGTTGCTCTCTGTAACAGTGGTAGCTACACAAAGGAATTAGAAATCGGCCTTAAACAATACAATACCCACGAAAGCTTGAATTACAACTTTTGTTGAGCTGGATGGCAAAGTGGCTAGCGTGCTGGACTCGTATTCCTGGCGGGGTTTGAATCTTGGTGAGGATTGAAGATTTTCCAATGACGAATTCATTGTTCAGTTACATAAGTCTCCAAACGAAATTCTTGGTATGTTCTCTCTAACTCGCCTATAGCTTCGGGTGGGGTACATCATTCACCAACTCACCGTTCTAGTCCACCTCTCTTCAAACATTTTCATGTTCTCGAAATTCTCGCGCACACGCCTACTCCACCTAACATTAACGTCTTGCTCGTCTCTCCTCACCGAACGTTTTCACTGTTCAAAATTCATTTCTCTCTATAATTGTCATACGGTCGATGCCAGAAGGACATTGACTCCGTAGTGCTAGAAAAACCTGTTCACTCTAATCTAAAGAATCGCCATAGGCCACCATCGACCTCGCCTGTTACAACTCCTTACAAGCTATTCACTTCAGTGTGACTTCAGCGTCACTGCCATTTCAACATCGTTGTTCTGTCACTAGCAAGCCTTTCTTCTACACCCACCCACAGGCACACACCGCACGCATTTCATCCATATCTCAACACCGCATCTTTGTACGTCATTCTTTTCTAATTCAAAATTCCCCAGGTCTTGCCCTCTCACATTGCCATATTTTTCCTTTCCTTCAATGCCTGCTGAAATTCTTCAGCTCAGCTTACCACTTTCAATCAATTTGCAATCACTACCGGTACCGCTTTTCCTCCTCAAACTCTTCCGTTCTATTTTCACCCCAGCTCCACTTTCAATCTTCGTTCCCGGAAGATGATCAGATATTTCTCCAGCAATAGTGCAGCCGGACCAGACGACATTCCAGCTATTGAAACAATGCAAGCAGGTACATTCACGACCACTACTAATGTTGCGGCAGAGGTCTTTGGACACTTCCGATATCCCACAAACCTATAAACATGCATTTTCCCTCTAACAAAAGGAGGTAGCCTCACAAGCCCATCAATTTACAGACCAATTTCTTTGACATCACACGAAGTCAAAATATTTGAAAGAGCAATGAAGGGGTGAATAGTAAATCTTCTTGAAAAAAATCAATAGTTCAACTCCAAGCAACTTGGTAACAGAAGTAAAGGGAGCACGTTGACCCAACTGCTGAAACACTATGACGAAATAATAAATGCAGTGTGCGATGGATCAAATATGGATGTGATTTATCTTGACAAAGTAGAACACAGTATACTGTTATGAGAACTATAAAACGCCGGTATCCGAGGAAATGTTTATAAATGGATCAAAATCTTTCTTAACGGCAGAACTCAAAGTATGGTAGTAATGGAGAAACCTCGGCAATAGTGGAAGTCCTTAGTGGGGTCCCACAAGGCACTGTGCTTGGCCCTCTGCTTTTCTTAGTATTTGATAGCGATCAGGATAAAAAATGTTCACATACATCAGTCACATGCTTTGCAGATGTTATCAAAGTTCCAGGCATTGTCAAGAACTAGAGTGATGTTAAAAAGGTTCAAACTGATCTGAAAGAAATCTCCAAGTGGGCTGGTGAAAACAATATGCAGCTCAACGAATTCAAATTTGAATCACTGAGATATTGGAAAAATGCTGGCCTAAAAAACAAGGCTTCATATCATTCTAGCAATAACTCATCCATCGAAAAAAAATGAAGCCTGCGTGATTTAGGCGTTCTATTCCATGAACAAATTGCAAAGTTTGAAGCCGGTGGCAGAAGACTGTGTTCCTAGGCCATGAGAACCTTTCCAGCTAGAGATAAAAGGACGATGCTGACTCTACGGAAACGACTAATCCAACCAGTCTTTGACTATTGCTCTTCTTTCTCGATCCCACATAAACAGAAAGATCTGAATAGACTTGAAGCAGTGCAAAAGAACCTCACCTCCTTTATTATGGAGGATGAGGAAATGGACTATTATGAGATTTACCGCCTTGAGGGTATCTCAATCCAAAGACGTTTTAAAACATTCATGGTCATAGGGGTTTGGAAAATTCTGGAAGGCTACATGGTCAATGTCAATGATTTTTTTTTTAACAAAAGTGCCCATGAGAAACCAGACAAGTATTGGCAGAATGCGTTACTTCAAAGTGCAAACACAGACGGGCGGAAAAGCAATGCTAACAGTTGCATTCAAAAGCTTCACGTGCCGGGTACCTCGGTTATTCAATCGAATGCCATTGGAAATACGTGAGATTACGATTGCCGCAATTGTCAGTTACTGCAAACATCTTAAGGTTCAAGTGCCGACTGGACAAGTACCTCAGCTGTGTTCCAGATCTTCCCCTAATTAATAGATACCATCACTGTGGGGACGACTCCCTACACGACCGCAACAGCAAGCCGGAATCCGGCTGTTAAATGTGGCCGCAACATGCAAATGCTGGTGACACAGCTGTGACAGCAAAGAAATTCCAAGTACCCCCTTTCAACACCCTCTCATCTAACAGCCTTCCCACCACTCTTCTCGAGATCATCACAAAATCCATCAGCTCTCTTACCGCCACTGAACCAAGAATCAACTATCCATGTGAACTTGTGGACCCTTCTATTTCAGAAGATGTTTCCTACCACTTGCTTCCTCTCCCGCACAAACCTATTCGGTTCTCTCCACAGTCATTTTTACCTGATTCGCCATACCTCCCTACCACATCCTCAGCGTGACTCCTCCATCGCAGGAATTGAGGTTGAGCAACAACAACCACATTCTCCGGCGCCCACGAGGGAGGGAGCCTACATGAGTAAGACGGACTCCCTCCATCGAGGGCCTTGCATGCGATGGCGGCGTCTGGGGCACCGGCCTTAGCTAAAATCCCTCAACCCACCCTGTTTACTATCTTCGCCGGTGTGGATGGCGTGGGATATGAAGCACAATTGATAAGTTATAAACGTACGCTCGTTATAAATTGTTCCCCCTCACCATGGTAAAGTTGTCATCGTGCGCCAGCCCCGCCAAGTTGACCGCGACCTTTATCGTGGTGAGGCAAGCGAGGCTGGCGGCCATAGCGGTGCGGCCCCTGACGGCTGCTGCTGAGTCCTCTGGCGCCGCATCCAGAGACTCCTGTCGCTGAGAGGGGCTACCGCTGTTCTGTAGATGGATATGACATCTGTAAAAATGGGTTAAAATAGTTCTCCACAAGCATGAAATTACAAAAATTTGATGATGAACGAAAAAAAGAGAGACCGATGAATAATCTGCAAAGAATTATATACATATACTCATCCGAGTAGGAGTTCATCTCGTAAATGTCCGCAAGTTGTGGACGACAGCGGCTCGTTATGCGCATGAATACCAACCATTGCGCTCCCCAGTAAAATTAGCTGTGAATCTTGTTAACAGTGATCATGGTCTAAAACAACAGCAATGGTCAACCCTCAACTGAACACTAAAAGCTAATCATGACATTTTATTTTTATTTATTTCATACATTTTATGAGAATACAATGTTTTCTGTGGAGGAAAAAAAAATTATTTAACGTCCGCCCCCAACCTACCTGCAGGAAGACAACGGGCAGGTCTCTGTGCTGGCAGAGCTGCAGGAAGTGCGCCCCCTTCAGCCCGTCCTGGTAACTAAGAGGACCGCAGTTGGCCGCCACACCCACCACCTGCCTGCCGAGAAAGTTGAGAGAGCCAAAAAATATAAATATATATAAACAAACAATATAACTCAGCATACATTACTTTACCTTGAAGCTAAACTTTCGAACGGATTTCACAAAAGCTAAGCAGTTTTTGTTTGCTGTCAAAGCAACACCTACATCAAAGCAGCTATCTTATTTTAATTAGTCAAAAGCTCGTTACATTGAGTGTTTACAGAGTCTTTCATATAAAAAACCTCCATTTTTCACGTCAATGCGGTGGAACAAGGTATCTCTAGGTTTGAATAATCATTAACCCCTTCAATTGCGGCTCCCCAACCACTCACGCACCCAGCAACACGCCCGTAGCCGACTGTGAGGTGGTTGCCGTATCTTGCCTTAAACTCCCTGAAGCGGCTGCCGTCCAACAGCCGCACAATGACCGCCATCATTGCGTCGCGGTCCAGGGCACCGCGACCGCCAAGGGCTGGACAAACGATATTACGCATCATTGAAGTAATGATACTTTCGTTCAATAAATTTTGTGCTGAGCTGTATGTTAAAAATCTCCATGAGTACAGAGTGTCACTACTGAATACTTTATGGTCTAAATATAAAGTCTAACATATAGAACAAAGGAAGCATAATGGACCTCCGCACACAAAGCTTCATTTTCTATAAAGGACCATAAATGGTTACTGTGACCATTTCATAGGTTCAACCATGGCATGAAAACACAAATGGGTTCTGCCCGTTATATCATATGGCTGTCGTAGATATGGCTGCAGGGCCTACAGCCTGGAGCTATGGTGTATGCTTCAGAACACTAAATACCTGTCATGTTCATTCAGTGACGACGGTTTGTAGTCGAGATACCAAATTGTCTTTAATTCCATATGATCCTAGCTTGGTAGGATGCTTACTTGGAGTTTCTTCACGGTAGAGAGCCACCCGACCTACACCGGTGGGGACATTCTCTGCTCGTGCTGTCATCTCCATTTGTATGTTGCTATTGTAGGCGATGGTGAATGCCCACCCAAGCTGTTCAAGTGGCAAGGTCATGGAGCCTGCCAAACAAACACCAACTCTGCGCACACCAACCCGGGTTATTGACCACTGGGACCAGGCTCACCTGGGCTGTAGGATAAAACCGGGAACCTCGGGCGTGCCGCTCTCTGGCTGGCACCCGTTACTGGCTCTTCCACCCTTGGGTACCTCTCGGGCTGTGCCGCAGCATCCCTAGAGGCTTCACTCCCTAAAAATAGCCACACAGACCCTGGGCGTTTCTGGGTTCAATTCCGGGTTGGGCAAATGCAGAGCCGTGTCTGACCACAGGTCTCCCACTTCCAGACCACATCACACTCCTGAGCAGCACCCACCCCAGGACCTTGGATAGCGGAGATTCACCTTGACGCTTCTCACCCTTTTCACCGACTGGAGACTGTTCCTGAACAGCGGAGGCTGTCCAGAAAAAGGGTTACACGTCAAAAATACTGAAGATGAACATGCAAATAACGGGTTATAACTCCGTTATTTGCATGTTCATCTTCAGTATCTTTGGCGTGTAACGGAGGGAAGGTCGCGGAGGTCGGAGAACCTCGGCACACAAACGGCCCTCCACCTCCCGCTCGCAGCCGACAGGTAACTATAAACAGCGGGACCACCCCCCCCCCCCC
>SDVV010002232.1:10333-23495 GCA_016164225.1 Gammarus roeselii | reverse complement strand
TGTGTCAAAATCTATTATCAATAAAAATTATACATCTAATAAATCTTTGTTAGAAATATCATAAATTCAACTCGAATGAACTAGCATTGAAAATGCACTAAAACGCCTCTTGCCCCACGTTGAAAATGTGATAGGTAATAATCTAATTGAAGTAGTACACAGGTACCTAAGCTATCGAAGATATATATCTCATCAGGTGAAGGGTAGCCAAACCGTAAATGCTCTAGGACCCCTCCATCCAGTAAATCGTCTTCTAAACGTTACACTGTACACATGCTAGGGTTCAATTACGAAAATTCCACATAGATGCAGTACGGACTTACACTTCTTAAACATACATTCCTATGATTGTCGCGGAAAAAAAATTGCAACAACAACATGTATAAATTATCTAAATAAGATGCTCTACTCTGCTCTAATTCACATTAAAAAAGTGTAATACACTAGGGTAATCATCCTAGTAAATCGGTTTACTTATTCAAACAGTCATAAGCATAACTAGGTTTTTGCCTAGGGGACTCTCTAACACCTCCTAAAAATTGAAGAATGGAACTACAATAAACAAACAATAACCAAATAGCAAGACCAAGTGTGTAACAAATCGTCTGTTCTATAACTATAATAACCACGTCAAATATTGTATCAGGATGAAAGAAGATATAAAAAACACTAAAATGAACAACATGTGACTAAAATATACCTGAAAAATGTTCTTTATTACAGATATAGCCGTAATATATCCTAAATTTATATAACAATCTTGCTCATAGCCTGCTGTTTGTATGACAGTGATTGGTACAGGTCGATCGCTTGAGAGTGCATTAGCTACAGAATGAAAAGGTGCAGAAATACTACGAGTACACTTTTGCATGAAATGATGAAAGACCGTGATCCTCAACAAGTTACAACCTGTAAATGTTCATAAAATGTAAATAATCCTTGTATGCTCTTATGTATATAAAAATAAATTAATTATAATAATAGACTTGTCTCATTGTCCACCTAAATAGGCATTTGGCAAAAAAATTGCATTGGAAAGAACTGTAACGAAACCCATAAAAACGATGTAAATGATTCTATGTAAATCAAATATATATATATATATATACAATTAACCATGATTGATTGTTCACCTGTAATATGTTTTCGAATACGCGTGAATGTTATTCCAAAACCCTAAAATTGTTCACCTAAATGTGTGTATTATTCCATTAATATATATGTATAGGCAATGCCTTCTATTCAACTGAGTCATTCAATAACAAACCTAATAACATATATCATGCCCTCCTAACGCACGAAATATTCCATAACAGTTATATACAGCGTTGACAAGACCTAATAAAGTACATCTATATAATCTGTACGTAAGCAATCGTAAATGAAAGCAACCAGATATCGTAAGGAAACTGAAATTTACCGTATGGAAAAACAATTCTCCATGAGGACCATATATCACGAGATAAAATCTTTGTGTGACCGCATATCCAGAGATAAAATTGCTAATTGTCATAGCTAATTACCAGTTGCGGTTGAACAATAGCAATCGCTTCTACTTGCGTTCTGGACACCGCCTGACTCCGGTCAACCCCTCCCCTCTTCCCCACCCGTCCCGGGCAGTCTCTATGTACCACCAGTAACTCACTTGACCACATGAGTAATCGTCTTAACATATAACTATAATGTCCGAGATATACAATGACTAAGTCAGACACACTAACAAATAACAAACATTTTAACAAATTCATCGGCCGACTCACAAAAAACTTGCGTTCTTGGTAACTCTATGTACCACCAGTAACTAACTTGACCATAAGATCAATGTCTTAACATATAACTACAATGTCCGAGACATACAGCGACTAAGTCAGACACACTAACAAATAACATACATCCTAACAAATACATCGGCCGACTCACAAAAAATTTGCGTTCTTTGTATCTCTATGAACCATCAGTAACTAACTTGACCACAAGATCAATTTGTCTTAACATGTAACTACAATGTCCGAAAAATACAGCGCCTGAGTCGGACACATTAACAAATGACATACTTCATAACAATTACTTTCGATAAAAGGTTCAAAGATCTAGTCATCCTATAACTAATTCCTTCACAAAACATATTCGCGCCACCTATCTCCAGGGCTGTTTCGCGCCACCTATCTCCAGGGCCGTTTCGCGCCACCTATCTCCAGGGCTGTTTCGCGCCACCTATCTCCAGGGCTGTTTCGCGCCATCCATCTCCAGGGCCGTTTCGCGCCACTTTACTCTACTGTCATCCCTTAACCAACTTAGATAACGATATTATTGCCGGCGGAATATGTAAATTTAAAAGGTATCTTTCTCGAATGGATAGTAAGAACTTCCTTTTACCCTTACCCTCAGTTTTACCATCAAATTTTTCCCTCAGATTCAGCTAGCGATTTTACTAACCCTTTAAATGTATTGATTCTATAACTAGTATATTTATCACACTTGAGTTTGCTTGTGCAATAGTTTTTAAATATCTCAGCTATAATATTGATCTCTTTGACTGTGAAAGCATCCTTGTACCATGTGAAGAAGGGAAAAATGTAATGAGGAACCACCAGTTATGCTCGTTCAGTTTTGTGTTGGTTGATAACGACGGAAAAATTGTGACGTACAAAGTGGTGGACTCGACTTCGGTTCCGCTTGAAGAGATGGAAACTAAGCTAGTCAAGTCTCTATTGTAAGAATACAATGATTATATGGCTAGACTTTGTACCCCGTTGCCGTCCTGATAAAATCGGACTTGAAAAAATATTGCGGATCTAAACATGCGAGTGCTGCGGTGACAATTTTGAAGAAAAAGGAAAAAAAGAGTACGTTGGGATTTGTGCTTAGAATGCAACTTCAAGAGCACCGAGAAATTGCGATACATGCCTTGTATTGCTCACAGCGCCTCTGGCTACGATATGCGCTTCATCCTGCGCTGGCTGAACTCCCGAAACCTCTCCAACATTTGTGTGCTCCCCAAACAATCCGACAAGGTGTTTAGCATCAAGCATCAACGTATCATTTAACGATGACACGAGCAAATACGGCGTAAAATTTATCGATTCCTTTGCCTTCCTGAGGTCAAGTTTAGACACACTTGCCACCAATCTCACTGACAATGGCCATGACATGCCGCTCCTGAAATCTCACCTCACTCAGCTCGGGTACAGCGACAAGGTTCTAGAACTCGCTACTCGTAAAGGACCTTTCTGCTATGAGACCATCACATCTGATTCTGTGCTAGACCAAACAGAGATCCCATCGCAACAAGACTTTTATAGTCAACTTCGAGGCACAGGAATAATGGAGGAGGATTACGCTGAAGTGGTCGAAATGTGGCAAACAGCCAACTGCTAGACATTACGTGACTATATGATTATCTACCTCCTCATCGACACGCTGCTACTGGCCGAAGTCTATAAAAAGTTCAGAGCCACCACGACACGAGACAACACCCTCGACCCCGTCCATTTTGTAAGCGTGTTCGGCTTTGCAATGCAAGCCGCCCTCTACCAAGGCAAGATAAAGTTGGAGCTGGTCAAAGACATTGAATTATTACACTTAATCATCAAGAATATTGGAGGTAGGTTCGTGACGTTGACGAAAGTCTAACCAAGCTAAACAATTCACGAGGCAAAGACTTTGACTCTGAAAAACGGAAAAACCATTGTCATCAGCAATATTTACGGACTTCAATTCCCTTTATGCGTGGACAATGATAGAGCGCCATATAGTAGGCAAAATTCTAGAGCTCACTTTCCAAGAAATGGAATCATTTGACCTCGTAAACACTGACTGTGCAGGCGACTACACCTACATTGTCTGCATTGGTGCCCAAGTCAGCGAGGAAGTGGCTCGGAAGACAAATGAATTGCCTCTGCTGCTGCATCACAAAGACGTTACCTTGGAAGACGAGTCACCCATCACGAAGCAACTCTTGGAAGACTCGGAACATTTCAAAAACAGGACACGTGGAGATCGTAAGATGGTTGCTAGTCATCTGCCGCAGACAGACTACCTCGTGTCCATTGAACTACTTCAAGTGCTCTTCAGGCATGGACTGGAAGTGACCAAGATTCATAGAGTTTTAAAATTAAACAAGAAGCTGTGATGAAAGAAGTTATTAAGACAAATATCCAAAATCGAGAGCAATCGACTAACTCATTTGAAAAGTCCCTCTATAAAATGCTCAGCAATGCATGCTATGGCAAGTCTAGGTTTAACGCGACGAAAACAAGCCTAAAGGCCAAGGTTGTGTGCACAGTCAATGAATTCCGCAAGCATGCAGCAAATCCATTACTTCACAGCTGCTATCCCATCGAGCCAGAAACAGGCATCATAATCCTCAGGCAGAAGAACGTGTGAATGGTCCATCCACTCCAAGTTGGATTCCACGTGCTTGAGAAAGCCAAAGCAAAACGGTACAGCTTCGTCTAAGACACTCTGAAACCCCACTATGGCGATGACGTCTCCCTCATCAACTCCGACACTGATTTGTTGCTCCTCCAGTTCAAGGGCGTTGATGACATTGAAACGGAATTAGGTAAACCTACCCTCGCGACACACATGGACTTTTCCAACTACCCAAAAGATCATCACTTGTACGACGAGTCAAAGAAAGGACAACTTGGACCTCTGAAACGCGAAACAGCCAACGTCAATCAAGAAGAAGTCATCTGTCTTTAACCTAAATCGTACAGTTTGTTGTTCGAATCTGATGCAACAAAATCGGCTGCAAAAGGTGTCAATTGCCAGACACAAGCAAAAATCAGACACAAACACTATAGAGACATTCACAACTAGAAATGTAAGACACACTTTGAATTGTTATATAACATTCGTGCCCAAAGGTGTCAGCTCCAAACTGCACGTACAGTCAAAAATTGTCTCAGCGAATTAGAAAATAAACGGTACTATGTCGACGCGTGCACAACTCTTGCCTATGGCCATCCAGGCATTCCCAAACAAACAAGTGTCGTAAAGCCTGCTGCTGCTGCATCTAACAAGAGGAAGCGATGTATCGATGATGAGGATGATGTCAACATCGATTTAACTTGGAGGAAACGTAATCCTGGCGAGGCTGTGTTTGGCGCATACAGTCGCGATGAATGGACGTCTACGAGCTCAGGATTCATCTGTAATCACTTAATATGCAGATGTAAATATGCAATCATGTAAATGTGTAATACTTATGAATTTAAATACGTGTTCCATTACCTAGTCAAAGTATATATTCTTGTCTACATGCGGTATGTTTTCAGTATGACGTAGGACCCAGTGCAGGATGCAGGAGCCAGATGACTTCTATGTGTAGGTCTCATCGCTGGAAAGCAGTCAATAGTACCAAAACAACACATCCTCCACCTTCACAAACAATATATATCCTGGAAAACAGCTACAGGGAAATTGGAGCGTCGGACTTGTAAAAATAATCTACAATGACTGATTCAAGATGAAAAAGCACGATGATCAGCATACCATACGGTTTTACAGAGCTTATTACAAAGAAGAAGACGAACGAGTGGGTCATGAAGGCGCTTCATTTGTTCCTAGCGAAAATATATCAGGCAATACATTGGAAGAAGTCATCTCCGAACTAGAAATCAATGTGAGAAAAAGTCTGCTAAGGAAACGAATCATTAGAGGTGAAGAAAAATTGTTTGAATATGATAGAGCCACACAACGCTTACAGTTTAACGCCTTTCCTCTACAAAACAAGTCACAATTCGAATATCATGAAGGTACAGTGAATTTGTACTTTGTTGGAGAGAGATCGGCTGATTTGATGGGCGGAACGGGGTGCAAATATATTGTCGGTGATGGCGCCGTAAGCGAAACAATGTCCTGTATGCACGAAAATGTACGCTATATAAATGTTTACTCGGATATAATTTCATGCCGCTTTATGGGCGACAAGCAGGTCAATATTCTTGACGTGATTCCTGTTAATCAATATTGTTCGTTTACCCGTGAACATTTCAAATATAAAAAAATACAACGTAACTATATTGATTCCATTTCCATCGATCTACGAGACGGTGCTGGCGGAACCATCCCGTTCTAGGATGGCGGATCAAGTCTATGCGTATTACATTTTAAAATAAGCTAGACCCATATAAATATAACGGTGGAAATAATTACGGTCATTTGGCAGCTAGCAATCATGAGGGTTGTATATGCTTATCCATTCTACAAACAATAAAAAGCTTTATTCGCGAAACGTGACAAAATTCGCTGTGGAAGTTTGCATGATATTGACAGCTTCAAGAGCCCCTATATCTTACCAGCAGCCGAAATGGTCAGAAACCTGGCACACGACTACTCTGAACGAAAAGATATGCTAAAATCAACCAAGGAACATGGGATCGCAACACTCAAGAATGTTGTAAAACAAGCATTGGTTGTCGGGAAAAAAATGAAAGTTACGAAAAAACGTAAATCAAAGAACGTAAAAAATAAGAAGACGCGTCATCCTCCTATGCATTACCAATAAATACCACCGTTCAAGTACTATGAACGTTAGTTCCGAGCGAGGATTTATACAGACAATATGCTTGGAGGATCATCTCTCAACAATACGGGGCTGGAACCCCAACGGAAAACTACGAGATGGGAGTGATTGATAAGTTCCCCTCAGTCAACAAGAAATATTTAATTGAATAAAGAATCGAGTCCCATTTTGAAATAAACTATCTAAGTACAAACAGCAGCCTGTATGATGCTAGAATTACAGATTACTTTATCCAATTTCATTTTCCAGGCTCCGATAATGAAATGATCGACTTGAGCTCGTAAACTGCAGAAGTGAAAACCGTATTAGGAACGCTGATGGTTCAGCATTGGCCGCCGCTGCACATGTTACACTCGTTGACGGATTCTTTCATCGCATGGTTCAGGGCCACTCTCTATTCCTAAATGGTGTTCAGTGTGAAGGAAACAGTTATACAGGGTCATTACATAATCTCAACTAGTATACATCCATGAAAAGTTCAGGTCTAAGCAATAAAGGATTGAATATGACATATAAATCACTTCAAATACCGATTCCAGATACCATCGCTCAGGCAAATTCTGCTAATCTCAATGCTACTAAGACATGGATTCAAGAAAGTACGCGTCATAGTATACATATGATGGGACCGCTAAACTTTGATGTATCAGGGAGCAACAGTTATTTATTGAACAATGTTAGCGTAAATAAATGTTTGAAGCTGGCAAAACCACGTACAGTTCTTCTATCACACGACAATGAACAATACATCTATGTAGTAGACTCGTACAAATTATGGTGCAAGAAGATTATTCCGTACCCTACAGCATTGTTTGCTCTAAATAAAGCACTTACAAAAAAATAATGACTTGATTGAATGATCGATAGACCCATTGTTATGATTGGCCTCATCTGGCACATGTTTATATACAAAAAGACTGGTAACGAACACTATTTTACCGAGGGGTGCGTAGAGTGTGTCCCTTGAAGCGGTTCAGGACTTAGGCCTGTTTAGCCCTTTAGCTTAAATTTCCTGGATGTCCCTTGCCTTGCATTTATTTTAATTCCCCTCCGATGTTTGTTTAACTGAAGCAGCTACAGCCGGACAGATCATGTAACCTAGGAGACAGTGACGAATGTCGGGCCATTCACAGGGCCATGTGCGTGTTATCGATAGAAAGGGGAAACTAGAACTCATTACAGTGTGTCAGGGTTATTCTATATTGTTTTAAGAGGGGAGGAGCCACAAAATCCGTTAAAAGACTCAATTGTATATCTGCCAATGGGGGTCTGGGTATCAGAAGGCCCGCCTCTTTAGCTGGTCCAAAAGTACAATCCTTTCTCCCGATTGGAGGGTCTTCTTCAATTTCATGATCATGGCGCACACTCTCAGTGTGCGGTGGCAGCCGTATCACGAGGCCAGGCACTCATTCACGGATTCACTCACTAGCGCACTAACTGACTGGCAGCGGCCGGCAGCATCGCACCCCTCTCGACCAGCTAGCCTTCGGGCTTAGGCACACTTCTCTGATCTCCCTGAGCTCGTCTTAAACTTAACATTTTTTGGTTCTTCACCTTATCGTTGCCAATACATTTCTTTTCGCTATTCATACACTTGTGTCCGTTAATACATTTTTATATTCAGTACTCTATTGAGTTAACCTGTTAACATGTTATTTTCCTTATACAAAAAGCCAAATTTACCTTCAACGTGTCATTATTCAACCCTGATTTACCCAGATATCTCAATTTGAAAACGTAAAACCGTAACACCATTGTCAAAACAATCGTGTTCCCGACCGATCAAAACTCCATTTCCATCGATTCCCCTTTAATTGGATTGTTCCACATAAATTAGCCCTATTTCTCATTGATCAAGCTTCACACAATGGGTCATATGATCGTAATCCTAACTATTTCCAGCATAACGACATCACAAACGTTATTGTTGATGTTAACGGAAGCTGCGTTACCAACATTAAATCAGCGTTCCCCAGAGAGTGTGCTCAAGCGTACCATCAAACACTTTCAGCTCTAGGAATGCGTAATAGCTCTCATCTCACCACAAGACAAAATTTCCCTGC
The DNA here is from genome assembly GCA_016164225.1 of Gammarus roeselii. Lineage (NCBI taxonomy): Eukaryota > Metazoa > Arthropoda > Malacostraca > Amphipoda > Gammaridae > Gammarus > Gammarus roeselii. Next base: position 14,900 of record SDVV010002232.1, on the reverse strand, counting down.
ATAAAGAAGTATATTTGTTATAGATACAAGCCCGACAGACTCAAAATATGTGATCAACCTGTAAAAAAAATCAAACATACGTATAACAGTGAATTGCGAAGTCGCGCCCACATTGCAATGCAAGCCGCCCTCTATCAATGCAAGATGAAGTTGGAGCTGGTCCAAATAAATTCGGCAAGGAGGGTGCTTCCCAACTATCTACAGTAACCATGGATAATAATAAAATTGACAACGTATCCATAAGCAATCCATTTATGTAACATACCTATTTGGGATGCTTAGCCGAAAACAAAATGCCCATGAATCCCATAAGCGGCTACATGATTGTTTACAGCGAAAGAAACCCTAATAAAATGAGGCATTGGGTCCTCATTTGCATAGAATAAGAATAAACACTACTTTTTCGATTCGTTTGGGTTTAATCCTATAATCTACGGTGGAAATATAAGTACATATTACAGAAATCATGCAAATATACACATAATATTAAAGAAACCAATTGAAAGCAATCATTCATTGGTCTGTGGAGCATACTGTTTTTACTTTGCGTATCATCAATGTAGAAATGTCCCCGTAAAAAAGATTATCTATCAATTCTACAATGAAGAGTTACGGAAAATGATACAAAAGTCGAGACATTCGTCGTAAGCATACCCGAGAATAAACATTCGTGTAACCAAAATATGTGAGGAACCATGACATTTCATACCGCGTGCAAATTACTTTGTAATTGTTCCTAATAAAATGAAACGAAATATCTATGTTTGCTTATTCTATTTATATGAAGCTATGTAATGAATTACATTAAAACGCAATTATTCCGTGAAAGGGATACTATGTTACACCTAAGGCATACATCTGTAACATCTTAATTGATTTACAATACCCCATTATAACCCATTCATCTACAACCCTCCTTAGTCACCGACACCGTCACCCCTCCACCCCTGCCCCACCACTTCTCATATGGTGACAGGAGACGCGGCCTTATGCGTATCCCTAACACGCAGACTCATACGTATCCCTAAGACGCAGGCTCATGCATATCCTTTATACCTACTCCCGTCCCTCGGTTAAGTGTTGATACTACTACAGTTTTAGAACATACGGAAGAACATTTTCGTCGAGTTTGCTGATAGCATGTTGGTATTAGTGTAGATCGACTATTTTTTTGTCGTTCTCTGTTTGATTAGGGTAGTGTAACGAATGAACGGTTGACGTAGGCTTAGTGATGATTATCTGTGAGGGGTTGGTATATATTTTATATTGTCTTATCAATGAAATCTATCGGATTTGTATAAACTGTTAGAAATTTGTGTATACCATTTTAGTTGTAGCCTACAATTTATTTGTTTAATTTACTGTAGGAGTTAGATTTGCAAATTGATCACACTCATTTCTAGATAATATTCGCTAGATACTGGGAACGATTTGTAAAGATTATGCAAAGTGTGAATCATGCCTAAGCTAAAGAATTTAGTGATGTATATATCAATTTACGAAAAAAAAATGTCAACAGACAAAATAGAGGCTTGTGCATCACACTCAAGCTTACCGTTTTCTGCGTGTGCAACGAGAAGCCTGTGAGTGCCAGTATGGTTAGAGCACAAGTATTGTGTGAGTGCAAGTAGCGTGCGAGTATCGTTCGAGCGTAACTGTTCTGTGAGTGCATGTCGTCTTGGTAGATTATTCATGCTTGCCATAGGAACAAAAATTAGTCATCAACTATATCATTTTGCTAAACGTTTTGGTTTTTCCATAAAATTACATAGGTTTGTAATTTAATAATAAAATTCCATCGGATTTTATACTTAGTATGGAGTATTAGCATAGAAGTAATTCTGTTAATTTATTGTACCTCTCAGTTATGTTCATCTAGCGTATAAGTGCATGGGTCGTGTGGGGACATGTATTGCTTGAGTGATATTTGAATGGAACCATTCTGTGACTACAAGCATTCTATGATTACATGTGTTCAACGAGCACATATACCTTGTGAGTGCAAGTATCTAGTTGGACTCGGTGCCATAGGAAAAAAAGTGGTTGTCATCTATACCAATTTACTATAAGTTTGTGATTTATTCTTTACATATAGTGTTTTGTTACCGTAGCATAAGGATATAACCGAAAAAAATGAAAATTCGATGCGATCTTTCTGCTCTGTGTAAGTTTACGTATCGATACTGATTCAGTTTTCATCCGATATTGGATATTAATATAGGAATATGATTTTTTGTCACATGAATATTTCCAAGTAAAATGCATTTTTTTATGTCGGAACTTACCATTTCAATACACCAACTTACCTCTGATCTCCTCAAAAATTGGATTTTTTATACTTAAAATTGTTTATTATGGATGTAAAAAATTTGTTATACATTTTTATTACACTTATTTTACATGTAGACATGTATACACGCATGAACATACACACGTTCATGCACACTTACATTTACACGTATATGAACATAAACATACACACAGACATATACACATACATAAACAGACATATACACATACATATGCAGACATAAACATGTACATATACACTCGGGTGACGTCATAAGTGAGCAACGTTAAACCTAATGCTCTGCTAAAACAGCATGTAAACGAATTATAATAGCTAGCTGCATACCAAAACTGGAGTTAGTGTTACGTTGGGTGTAATTGAAGACGGACGGCTCGTCTTCAAATAAACAAAAATGAATTTTCGCGTTGCAAAAGTTTGTTTAAATGTGTTGGATGAAGAAGTCTCCGAAGATGAGATGAGTTGGTTCGAACAAATATTGACTTGTGACGAATGAATGAGAAATATAAGAACCAGCTCATATCTCCGAAGATTTTATGAGTTAGTTCGAACAAATATTGACTAGTGATGAATGAACGAGAAATACAAGAATCAGAAGAATGGGGGATATTTTTCATAAATGGATGAAGAAAAAAAGTAGAATTTGGGTAACTAATGTCGATACGTTACAGTCGTATGTAACAAAGTTTAAAGAAAAGAATGTGAATCGCGAAATTGATATGATACAAGTAGAAAACCCTCACGAGTGTAATAAAACTGAGGCAGTGGAAAATAAATTTTAGAAAGAACAAAAGAAAGTCTGGATCGGATGCAACAATTTCTTTCGAATGAAGATCAGAATGACTTTGAATTTGAGAAGTATCGAATAATTAAAGTTTAAGAAGAAGAAGCATTACACTTGTAGACTCACGGGAATGGAGCAGCCTTTGGAATTCGCATCAAAGATATGATGGAATATATGACGGATTTTGAGAGGAAGCTGAAATATACTGATGATGGGTATGGTTGAATTTTCGAATCATGCTGTTTCAGACCAAAACGAGTAGATAACATTGATGATGCAAGCAAGATCACTAAATAATACAAATGAAATGCCAATAAACCATGTGAATTCCTAATCAAATGTTTTTTGTTATCTTAAAACTCAAAAGTTGAGCAATGAATATACAATAAAATACATCATACCAGTTGGGGAAACAAAAGTTATGCCGAAGTCGGCAGTAGAAAATATTTCAAGGAATGAAGCAAAACTCAGACTGGTGCCATATAACTATCTGGAGTTATTGATCCAGACGAGATTCAGATAGGTAGGTTATAAGTCAGAGTCTTTTCAAATTTTGCTCGGTCGACGTTGTGGTTCTGTTAGGGAAGGACAGGGTATAGCTTGAGTTTGCATTATTTCAATAGGAACGGGGGAATGAGGGTATGTAATCTTTGCAGAAAAGAAATAAAATTGAATAAACATAAATCCACAAGTAATTTGTGACGCCATCTCAAATGAAGTCATCGTCTAGAATATGAAAATTACAGGAAAGGAATGTTAATCATAGGTGCAAGTTATTGAAGTAAAGTAAGTAAACCTAGTGTGAGATGAAATATGAATTACTTATAACATTCAAACAATCTACGTTTGAAAAAGGCTTGATCTTTGCTAAGCAATACGGGTAGAGAGTGACCATGAGATAAAAATGATCTAGGTGTAAGTGATATATTGAACCGGGTGGAGAATTTTCATATGAATAAAGCATTAATCAATCAATGAATCAATACCATGCATTAGTATGGAAACTTGTGTTATTCTCGGTTAAGTTTGGTTCAGTTAGGTTGGGTGCGAACGACATAAGTGAAAGTGATGTAGAATCGCTTCAAAAGTAAAAAAAAAAGAATTACGTATAACATGCGGATCAATGTAGACCCAAGGGGAGAGATATGATATGAAATAAAGCATATATCAAAAACGGAATATACCCTACATAAGCATGAAACATGAATAAAATAAATAATTATTGGTATGGTTAGTAAGGTTAGGTTAGGTTGGGTGAGAATAACAGGTGAAAGTGATGTTGAATCGTCTAAAAAAAATTAATTACTGATATCATTAAAACAATCGATGTAATTTACATATCAAAATAAACGAAATTTTATACATCAAAATTGAAAGTGTAATCATTCTGTTAATGATAGATAAAAATATAAAGCCAAGTGGTCAGATATATGAATAAAGCATAAATTAATGACTGAATATACCATACATAACTT
>SDVV010002232.1:0-10313 GCA_016164225.1 Gammarus roeselii | reverse complement strand
TGCAGGAGCCAGATGACTTCTATGTGTAGGTCTCATCGCTGGAAAGCAGTCAATAGTACCAAAACAACACATCCTCCACCTTCACAAACAATATATATCCTGGAAAACAGCTACAGGGAAATTGGAGCGTCGGACTTGTAAAAATAATCTACAATGACTGATTCAAGATGAAAAAGCACGATGATCAGCATACCATACGGTTTTACAGAGCTTATTACAAAGAAGAAGACGAACGAGTGGGTCATGAAGGCGCTTCATTTGTTCCTAGCGAAAATATATCAGGCAATACATTGGAAGAAGTCATCTCCGAACTAGAAATCAATGTGAGAAAAAGTCTGCTAAGGAAACGAATCATTAGAGGTGAAGAAAAATTGTTTGAATATGATAGAGCCACACAACGCGTACAGTTTAACACCTTTCCTCTACAAAACAAGCCACAATTTGAATATCATGAAGCTACAGTGAATTGGTACTTTGTTGGAGAGAGATCGGCTGATTTAATGGGTGGAACGGGGTGCCAATATATTATCGGCGATGGCGCTGTAAGCGAAACAATGTCCTGTATGAACGAAAATGTACGCTATATAAATGTTTACTCGGATATAATTTCATGCCGCTTTATGGGCGACAAGCAGGTCAATATTCTTGACGTGATTCCTGTTAATCAATCTTGTTCGTTTACCGGTGAACATTTCAAATATAAAAAAATACAACGTAACTATATTGATTCCATTTCCATCGATCTACGAGACGGTGCTGGCGGAACCATCCCGTTCTAAGATGGCGGATCAAGTCTATGCGTATTACCTTTTAAAATAAGCTAGACCCATATAAATATAACGGTGGAAATAATTAAGGTCATTTGGCAGCTAGCAATCATGAGTGTTGTATATGCTTATCCGTCCTACAAACAATACAAAGCTTTATTCGCGTAACGTGACAAAATTCGCTGTGGAAGTTTGCATGATATTGACCGCTTCATGAGCCCGATATCTTACCAGAGGGGGAGCGGGTTCTTCTCAACCATAGCCAGTCTTGTAAGACGGATCCTACCCTTTCTACGAAAATCTGTACTGCCTGCAGCAGCCGAAATGGCCAGAAACATGGCCCACAACTACTCTGAACGAAAAGATATGCGAAAATCAACCAAGGAACATGGGATTGCAACACTCAAGAATGTTGTAAAGCAAGCATTGGAAGGCGGGAAGAAAAAATGGAAGTTACGAAAAAACGTTAATCAAAGAACGTAAAAAATAAGAAAACGTGTCATCCACCTGTGTATTACTAATAAATACCACCGTTCAAGCACCATAAACGTTAGTTTCGAGCGAGGATCTATACAGATAACATGCTTGGCGGATCATCTCTCAACATGACGGGGCTGGAAGCCCTTACGAAAAACTACGAGATGGGAGTGATTGATATGTTCCCCTCAGTCAACAATAAATATTTAATTGAACACAAGAATCGAGTCCAATTTCGAAAGAAACTTTCTAAACACAAACAGCAGCCTGTATGATGCTAGAATTACAGATTACTTTATCGAATTGCAGATTCCAGGCCCCGATAATGAAATGATCGACTTGAGCTCGTAAACTGCAGAAGTCAAAATCCGTATTAGGAACGCTGATGGTTCAGCATTGGGCGCCGCTGCACATGTTACACTCGTTGACGGATTCTTTCATCGCATGTTTCAGAGCCACTCTCTATTCTTAAATGGTGTAGAGTGTGAAAGGGAACAGGTATACAGATGAAAAGATCAGATCTAAACAATAAAGGATTGTCACTTCAAATACCGATTCCAGATACCATCGCTGAGGCAAATTCTGCTAATCTCAATGCTAATGAGACATGGACTCAAGAAAGTACGCGTCATAGTATACATGTGATGGGCCCTCTAAACTTTGATTTATCAGGGAGCAACAGTTATTTATTGGACAATGTCAGTGTAAATATACGTTTGGAACTGGCAAAACCAAGTACAGTTCTTCTATCACACGACAATGAACATTACATCTATGTAGTAGACTCGTGCTAATTATGGTGCAAGAAGGTTGTTCCGTATCCTACAGCATTGCTTGCTCTAAATAAAGCACTCACATAAAATAATGACTTGATTGAATGTTCGATAGACCCATTATCAAAACAATCGTGTTCCCGACCGATCAAAACTCCATTTCCAGTGATTCCCCTTTAACTGGATTGTTCCACATAAATTAGCCCTATTTCTCATTGATCAAGCTTCACACAATGGGGCATATGATCGTAATCCTAACTATTTCCAACATACCGCCATCACAAACGTTATTGTTGATGTGAACGGAAACTGCATTACCAACATTAAATCAGCGTTCCCCAGAGAGTGCTCTCAAGCGTACCATGAAACACTTGCAGCTCCAGGAATGCGTAATAGCTCTCATCTCATCACAAGACAAAATTTCCCTGCAGGAAGAAGTATATTTGTTATAGATACAAGGCCGACAGACTCGGAATATGTGACCAACCTGGAAAAAAAGCAAACGTACGTATAACAGTGAATTGCGAAGTCGCGCCCACTTTGCAATGCGAGCTGCCCTCTATCAATCTATAATGAAGTTGGAGCTGGTCCAAATAAATTTGGCAAAGATGGTGCTTCCCAACTATCTACAGTAACCATGGATAATAATAAAATTGACAGCATACCCATAAGCAATCCACTACTGAAACAAACCTATTTAGGATGCTTTGCCGAAAACAAAATGCCCATGAATCCCATAGACGGCTTCATGATTGTTTACAGCGAAAGAAGCCCTAACAAAATGAGGTATTGGATCCTCATTTGCAAAAATAAGAATAAACACTATTTTTTCGATTCGTTTGGGTTTAATCCTATAATCTACGGTGGAAATATAACTACATATTACAGAAATCTTGCAAATATACATATAATATTAAAGAAACCAATTGAAAGTAATCATTCATTGGTCTGTGGAGCATACTGTTTTTACTTTGCGTATCATCAATGTAGAAATGTCCCCGTGAAAAGATTCCACAATGAAGAATTACGGAAAATGATGCAAAAGTCGAGGCATTCGTCGTAAGCATACACAAGAATAAACATTCGTGTAACCAAAATATGTGCGAAACCATGACATTTCATACCGCGTGCAAATTACAATGTAATTGTCCATAATAAAATTAAACTAAATATCTATGTTTGCTTATTCTATTTATATAAAGCTATGTAATGAATTACATTAAAACGCAATTATTCCGTGAAAGGGATACTGTGTTACACCTAAGGCATACATCTATAACATCTCAATTGATTTACAATACCCTATTATAACCCATTCATCTACAACCCTCCTGAGTCACCGACACCGTCACCCCTCCACCCCTGCCCCACCACTTCTCATAAGGTGACAGGAGACGCGGGCTTATGCGTAGCATTAACACGCAGGCCTATGCGTATCCCTAACATGCAGACTCATACGTATCCCTAAGACGCAAGCTCATGCATATCCTTTACACCTACTCCCGTCACTCGGTTAAGTGTTGATACTAATACAGTTTTAGAACATTCGGAAGAACATTTTCAGGTAGTTTGCTGATAGCATGTCGGTATTAGTGTAGATCGACTATTTTTTTGGTCGTTCTCTGTTTTATCAGGGTAGGGTAACGGATGAACGGTTGACGTAGGTTTATTGATGATTATCTGTGGTTGGCTGGTATATATTGTATATTGTACATCTATTTTTAAATTTGATCAAACATTTATTGACTGTAGTGTTCGAAAATATTACTAGGAATCGGTGTTGATATATGATGTTACTCTTATATTTAGATTGCCATAAGAAAAAATGGTCATCATCTGTAGCAAATTTGCTGGAGGCTTGTGTCTTATCAATAAAATCTATCGGATTTGTATAAACTGTTAGGAATTTGCGTATACCATTTTAGTAGTAGTTATAATTTATTTGTTTCATTTACTGTAGGAGTTAGATTTCCAAATCGATCACATCAATTTTTAGATAATATTAGCTGGATACCGGGTACGATTTGTTAAGGGTATGCAAAGTGTAAATCATGCCTAAGCAAAAGAATTTAGCGATGTATATATAAATTTACGAAACAAATTGTCAACGGTTACAAAATAGAGGCTTGTGCATCACACTCAAGCTTACCGTTTTCTGCGAGTGCAACGAGAAGCCTGTGAGTGCCAGTATGGTTAGAGCACAAGTGTTGCGTGAGTGCAAGTAGCGTGCGAGTATCGTTCGAGTGTAACTGTTCTATGAGTGCAAGTCGTCTTGGTAGATTATTCCGGCTTGCCATATGAACAAAAATTAGTCATCAACTATAGTAATTTGCTAAACGTTTTGTTTTTTCCATAAAATTACATAGGTTTGTAATTTATTGATAAAATTCCATCGGATTTTATGTTTAGTATGGAGTATTAGCATAGAAGTAATCCTGTTCATTTATTGTGCTTCTCAGTTATGTACATCTAGCGTATTAGTGCATGAGTCGTGTGAGTACAAGTATTGTTTGTGTGGTATTTGAATGGAACCATTCTGTGACTGCAAGTATTCTATGATCACATGTGTTCAACGAGCACATGTATCATGTGAGTGCATGTATCTTGTTGGACTCGGTGCCATAGGAAAAACAAGTGGTCGTCATTTATACCGATTTACTAGAATTTTGTGATTCATTCTTTACATTTAGTGATTTGTTACCGTAACATAAGAATATAATCTAGAAAAACGGAAGTTTGATGCGATCTTTATGCTCTGTGTAAGTTTACGTATTGATACTGATTCAGTTTTCATCCGATATTGGATATTAATATAGGAATATGATTTCTTGTCATATGATTATTTCCAATTAAAATGCAATTTTTGGTGTCGTAACTTACCATTTCAATACACCAACTTACCTCTGATCTCAAAAATTTGATTTTTTATACTTTAAATTGTTTATTATGGATGTAAAATTTTTGTTATACATTTTTATTCCACTTATTTTACATGTAGATATGTATACACGCATGAACATGCACACGTACATGCAAACTTACATATACACGTACATGAACATAAACATACACACAGACATTTACACATACATAAACAGACATATACACATACATATACAGACATAAACATGTACATATACACACGGGTGACGTCATAAGTGATCAACGTCAAACCTAATGCTCTGCTAAAACAGCATGCAAACGAATTATAATAGCTAGCTGCACACCGAAACTGGAGTTAGTGTTACGTTGGGTGTAATTGAAGACGGACAGCTCGTCTTCAAATAAACAAAAATGAATGTGCCCGTTGCAAAAATTTGTTCAAATGTGTTGGATGATGAAATCTCCGAAGATGATATGAGTTGGTTCGAACAAATATTGACTAGTGATGAATGAATGAGAAAACAAGAACCAACTCTTATCTCCGAAGATGATATGAGTCTGTTCGAACAAATTTTGACTAGTGATGAATGAATGAGAAATACAAGAATCAGAAGAGTGGGGTATATTATTCATATAGAGACGAAGAAAAAGAGAAGTAGAATTTTTGTAACTAATGCCGATACGTTACAGTCGTATGTAACAAAGATTAAAGAAAAGAATGTGAATCGCAAAATTGATATGATACAAGTAGAAAACCCTTACGAGTGTAATAAAGCTGAGGCAGTGGAAAATGAATTTTACAAAGAACAAAAGAAAGTCTGGATCGCATGCAACAATTTCTTTCGGATGAAGATCAGAATGTAGACTCGCGGGAAGGGAGCAACCTTTGGAATTCACATTAAAGATATCATGGAATGCATGAAGGATTTTGAGAGAAAGCTGAAATATACTGATGATGGGTATGGTTGGATTTTCGAACCATGCTGTTTCAAATCCAAACGAGTAGATAACATTAATGATGCAAGCAAGATCTCTAAATAATAAAATGAAATACCAATAAGCCATGTGAATACCTATTCAAATGTTTTTGTTATCCTAAAACTCAAAAGTTACGCAATGTGTATATAATAAAATACATAATATCAGTCGGTGAAACAAAAGTTATGCCGTAGTCGGTAGAAGAAAATATTTCAAGGAATGAAGCGAAACTCAAACTGGTGCCATATAACTATCTGGAGTTAATGATCTAGACGAGATTCAGATAGGTAGGTTATAAGTCAGAGTCGGTTCAAATTTTGCTCAGTCGATGTTGTGGTTCTGTTAGGGAAGGATAGGGTATAGCTTGAGTTTGCATTATTCCAATAAGAATGGGGGAATGAGGGTAATTAATCTTTGCAAAAAAGAAATAAAATTGAATATACATAAATCCACAAGTATTTTGTAGCGCCATCGCAAATGAAGTCATCGTGTAGAATATGAAAATTACAGGAAAGAAAATGTTAATCATAGGTGCAAGTTATCAAAGGATGAAGTGACCGGAGATATTGAAGTAAATTAAGTAAGCCTAGTGTGACATGAAGTGTTCGTTTGTGTGAAACTGGTAACAATATGAATTACCTACAACATTCAAACAATCTACGTTTTAAAATGCTTGATCTTTGCTAAGCAACACGTGTAGAGAGTGACCACGAAATAAAAATGATCTAGGTGTAAGTAATACATTGAACCGGGTGGAGAATTTTGCTATGAATAAAGCATTAATCAATCAATGAATCAATACCATACATAAGCATGGAAACTTGCGTTATTCTCGGTTAAGTTTGGTTGAGTTAGGTTGGGTGCGAACGACATAAGTGAAAGTGATGTAGAATCGTTTCAAAGTTGAAAAAAAATACTTATAACATGCAAACAAACGGTGTAACTTATATATAAAAAAGGGGGATATTTGCCAAATCAAAATTGGAGAAGTGCAATAAATTGACAATGACGGATCGAAATGTAGACCCAAGGGGAGATATATGAAATTAAATAAAGCCTATATCAATGACGGAATATACCCTATAAAAGCATGAAACATGAATAAAATAAATAATTATTGGTATGGTTAGTAAGGTTGGGTTAGGTTGGGTGGGAATAACAGGTGAAAGTGATGTAGAATCGTCTGAAATGAAAGAAAATTAAATGAATCACTGATAACATTGAAACAATCGATATAATTTACATATGAAAATAAACAAAATTTGCTATATCAAAATTGAAGGTGCAATAAAGCTGTTAATGATATAGAAAAATATAGAGCCAAGTGGTGAAATATATGAATAAAGCATACATTAATGACTGAATAACTACATAACTAGTTATATATACACAAAAACGGTTGGAAGTTTGCACACCTATAGTAAAATGGTACCGATGATGATGTTGACTGCGCCCCTTACATCATAAATCTACAGCGAATTGCTACAGATGTAACTATTTTGTGTTGTGACAGGCAAGAAACAAGGCCAGTATCCTTTGTTAACAGCTAAGTGTAGCAATAGTTTTTATAATCCTCTCTTCTCTGGCCTAAGTAACATTGAGTAAACATGTGTGTACAGTACATGGAGTGAACACCGGTGCCGGCACCGATCCTGTATATGCATACAAAAGTGTATGTGTCTACATGGTGCCGGCCTCGACCCTGTATATGCATTCAAAATGTATGTGTTAATATGGTGCCGGCACCGGTACCAGCACTGACCCTGGATATGCATACAAAATGTATATGTGTGCACATGGTGCCGGCACCGGTGCCGGCATCGACCGTGTATATGCATACAAAATTAAATGCAAATATATATATAAAGAGACGAGGGGAGTGATTTAATTTGAATAGCGCAAAAATTAATGAGCCAACACCATACATAACCATGGAAAAACTTCTATAAAAATTCATAATTAATGGTTAGGTTGGTCATGTTAGATTGATAAAGTATTAACGTACCTGGCAGTGTATGGTAACCACTTTGTATGCATTGATTTTTTGTCAATGGTGTCGTACATTGATATATAAATCACCAATTATGTACCTTGAGCGTGATATACATTATAGATTATGTTGACTGAGGTCCTTTCATCACAAACCTATAGTAAAATGTTAGAGTTGATGCAGTGAATGCTCGAATACCTCAAATAATCTGAATAAGTTCGTATCTCTTATAACAACACATGGACCGAACAATCATTTTCTAACAGTAAAATCTGCAAAGGTTTACGAGATGTTTATAAAAAGTAAGACTCGGGGGGCAACAGCATAAATCCAACGAGTAAATATAACCTAACATGACGTGAAACTGATTTACAGTTCCAATCATTTAACAAATAAAGCGAAATAATTCTATTAAAAAATCACAAACCTATAGCAAATTAATTTAGTTCATGACCATTGTTTTGTATGGCAAGCATGAATAATCTACCAGGCCGAGTTGCACGTCTAGAATACTTGCACTCGAATGCACTTACTGAATACGCACTCATGGTACACCTTCATTCCTGGGACACTTGAAGAGAAAATACCAAAATGCTTTAACCAGAATACAAAACCAAGTATTAAAACAAATAAACTGAAATAATCATATGACAAAATAACATATTCCTACATTAATACCATATAGCGAATGAAAACCGGATTAGTCTCGATACGTTAACTACCACAGAATATGAAGATTGCATAGAACGTGTGTTTTTCTAGGTTATATTCCTATGCTACGGTAACATAACACTAAATGTTAAGATTAAATCGCAAACTTCTACTAAATTGGTATAGATGACGACCACTTTTTTTCCTATGGCACCGAGTCCAACCAGATACTTGCACTCACAAGATACATGTACTCGCTGAACACATGTAATCATGAGATACTTGCAGTCACAGAACGGTTGCATTCAAATACCACTCAAACGATACTTGCACTCACCCGACCCATACACTAACACGCTCGATGTACATAACTGAGAGATACAATGGATTAAGAGGATTACTTCTACACTAATATCTCTACACTAAATACAAAATCCGATGGAATTTTACTATTACATAACAAACCTATGTAATTTTATGGAAAAAAAAGAAACCTTTTTACAAAATACAACAGAAGATGACTAATTTTTGTTCATATCGCAAGCCTGAGAAATTTACCAAGACGACTTGAACTCACAGAAAAGTTACACTCGAACGATACTCGCACGCTACTTGCACTCCTGTAACACTAGTGCTCCCACTACACTAGCACTCACATGACTCTTTTCGAACAAGCAGGATTCGGAAAGCTTGAGAGTGATGCATGGTTCTCAGTTTTGTATTCGTCAACATTTTTTTTCGTAAATTGATATATACATCGCTAAATTCTGTAACTTAGGCGAGACTTACACTATGCATTATCCTTACAAATCGTACTTTTTAGATAATGTTCGCTGGAAACCCGGTATCCAGCGAACATTATCTAAGTATGGGTGTGATCAATGTACATATCTAACTCCTAAATGAAACGAAGAAATTATAAGCTATTACTAAATGGTATATACGAATTCCTAAAAGTTTTTACTGATCCGATAGATTTTTTTTTATAAAACACGAACCTCCTGCAAATTTGCCACCTATAATGAACATTTTTTCTCTTGACAATCTAAATATAAGAGTGACATCATATATCAACACCAATTCCTAGTAATATTTTCGAACGATACAGTCTATAAATGTTTGATTTAATTTGAAATAGAGGTACAATATAAAATATATACCGGCCAATTACAGATAATCGTCACTAAACCTACATCAACCGTTCAACCGTTGCCCTACCCCTACCCTACCCTACCCAGATGAAACAGAGGATGACAAAAAATTAGTCGTTCTACACTGATACCGACATGCTATATACAATCCAATGGAAATTTTCTTCCACATATTCTAAAACTGGAGTAGTATCAACACTTACTTACGGGGATAAATGAACGGAAACATTCAAATAGAAAACCCTACTTTAACGATGTATACCCTACAGAGAACATACAAAACTCCAATAATCCTATTAAATAGTATACTTTAAAAAAATCCAAACCGTTATCATGTCCCGAACATATATTTAAAAAAAACATGAAATACGAGATAACCTAGCAACTATCCTATTCAACATCTAAGAATAATAGAGATAACCGTACGTAATATCTGTAGTGGATAAGCAGCCACGATGTGGGACCGATATACATGATTGACATCAACAGTAAACGAATCAAATATTTTATATTCTAATATCCCTGTGCATATATAAAAATATGATATAATCTTTCTCAAACTCACTCCATTAACAGGGATAAATCAAATATTCTTTTATTATGTTAACCATGGCCTAATCGTAACAGAGGGCCAAAAAAAAAA
>SDVV010002231.1:0-23496 GCA_016164225.1 Gammarus roeselii | reverse complement strand
TCCGAGATCATGGCGGCTTGCTGGGTATAATCAGGATACTCCGAGATCATGGCGGCTTGCTTGGTATAATCAGGATACTCCGAGATCATGGCGGCTTGTTTGGTATAATCAGGATACTCCGAGACCATGGCGGCTTGCTTGGTATAATTAGGATACTATTATGAACAAATTAACGAGGTAAATTTCGAGTTGAATGGGCGCTGCTCTTGGGCAAGAATATTTGATGTATTGGTGTTTGGGGTCTGTATATGATTTTCCACACCAAAATTGTTGTTGTTAGTACTCTTTGAGGTAAAGATCACATCATACATTGGTATGCACCTTCTAAATTCTTCATATATTTCAAAAATAATAACACATAAAAATATTATTAACCGGCTTTTCGTAAAAGATGACAGTTGGCCGAAGTTTAGCTTTATAGGACAGATGATGAAATAAACCAGTCGCTGTTCTCTCAGAAGAGTTATGATGCGCATGGTTACAGCATATTTAATGAAACCAGAATTTTTGAAAGATGAGGACCTAATTTAAGGTAAAGTTAAGTGGCCCATCTTCACAGGAGTGCTCCGTAAAGCGCGATGAATCTATTGATTAGATTAGATCAAAGGGCCCATCTCCACCGGAACTCTGACGTAATTTGATTTAAGCCTCATTTCCACCGAAGCCTCCACGCAATTCAGCTCAGACCTGAGCCTTCACAAGCTCCCCCGTCGGGTGCGAGGAATTTAATGAATGAATGTCATTAGTTTCTCGGAAGTTGAGTTTTAATCGAAATTGCATTGCCTACCAATTATGAAAAATATCTACAAAGCCATAAGTCGATTCTACCAAAATCTTACTTTAAAAGAACTTTATCACCCAATTCATCAATCTCTTTTTCTTAACATAAGGTTATTCTAACCTTCTGGCAGACAAACAGCTCAGATGCCCGACATACTTAATTAACAGCCTCCTGTCCATCACGAACAAAGTTTCCGTTGATCATCGGGTGTCGTTCACCGTGGATCCGTGCATCTGTCATAGTGCGTGAAATTAAAATAAATGATCAAAATTGTAGGCTATCTTCTTAAAGGCACCACGACAGAAAAGTCACAAGCACCTCAATCGCCATTTTTACAGCAAAAAATCGTTGGATTTTATTCATATTACGCATGCCTCATTCACGAACGAGCTGGTTCGTTGTTATATGTTTTTTACTTTTCGAAAGGAAATAAAATCGATGTACTATTTTTTTATATTCTGTAATTCATAAATATAACATTTATGAACGCGGAAGCCAGCCTAAATTATGAGTAATATAAAAGTGTTACGGGTCATAGGGCCTTCAATGCCTGTACGTTCCTAAACACTGCATCCGTTCAATTTGGCTTTCCCTGAAACATATGATCATATTAGTTTTGAGCAGGTTTTTTAGCCAGATGTAAGTCAGTCTGTATAATAACAGGGAACAATTTGGATAAGGGGGTTTCCGGCAGGTGTGCATCCCACTACTTGGCTACCATGATATTAGTACCGGATCACGGGTGTTGCAGGCAGGTGTGCAACCCCCGCTTAGCTACCATGATACAAGTACCGAACAATCTTGATGCGACGATTAGCTTGCACTTGAGAAAAACAGGTCGAAAGAATATGGCTCGTTTAATTTTCATTTTCTTAGAAGAATTTTTTGAAAAATTGTGTTGTTCTCCCTCGGAGGGCACCCAACGTGAGGTACATGCGTTGGTACAGGATCGAGACTACAGGCGAAGGACAGCAGCTGACGTTGGACTCACTCGCGTGGCAGTAAAAAATGTTATCAGTAATCGTACATGGGGTATGGAAAGGAGTCCTCACCGCAACGAAAACACTCTGGAACACCCGGAAAAGAAAGAGGCTGGAAACCGGAATTTGTTAAAAATCTACTTCAAGGGAGGGTAGATTTTATAACGAGAGTAGCAATGAACTATCACGCTCCACCACGTCATAACACGTACGGTGCATTTTCGATGCACTATAGCTTCAACGAAACCAATCTAATGATGAAATTATATCAACCTTCTAAGTTCTAAAATGCAGGTGGCCCAAGGTGTTAATTTCTGCAGTCACCATTCCTCTGCAGTATGTTCCGTGATGAGCTTTTAGGTTTGTTTTCTGTTCCCTGTCCTCAGGCATGTCTCTGAACATGACCGCTTGGATGTCAATCATATTATAATAGATTAGAGTGTCAAGGCTTTCTAGGGCACTGGGCATCTTATAATAACCGTATCCTTAACAGCTTGGCACGAGAGGAAATAAAAAGGCCACGTTGATGTTAGATGTTTAAAAGAAGTGTATTTACATGCTACTAGTAAAAGTCATGGAGATTCAATCCACGACACGACAAAGAAGTAAATCTGAAAAAGAATCACGGTCAATTTGAAATTCAATAAAGCGTAAGGAAGCTACGATACCGTTACATGGGCACCAGTCTGGAGAATAAAGCCAACTATTACAAAAGATGATCGTCAGGAACCTCCTTAATTGTTGACCATTTCTCCAACTGAAATATCAATTGGTAACAAAAAAACAGAGAAGTCGGACGATTATTCTGAGCATAAGTTGCAGCGAAACTGCAAAAAAAGAGAATTCAAGTAAAGATATGAAGCAATAACTTATTTGGTTAGGATTCTGACACAGTATTTGATTTGCCTAGTTATTATGAAGCACACAAACTGGGAGAACAAGATACAGATGTTAACATAGTTCAGCATGTTGGGAGTAAACTCCTATCGTTTGATTAAAGTACGTTTAAAACATTCATCTATTTTAACAAGCTAAATAATTTAATTCGAAATTTAGGTTCAGAATTTGGAGATTAAATGTCCAAGTTTGCCTTCAATGCAGAGATTGACGTCACTACTAACCAGCGCCTTTAATTCAACCTCGACTTCCGCTGACATCCTTCTTTTCCTACAGAGATAAAAACCGTAATTAAATAATTCAAGTCTCTAGGGGGACGATCGAGGGAGGCGAAGTCATTCTTACTTCTCGAACACCGCTAGTCACGCCAGGAAAATGTGTACACCGCGGATAGTTTCGAACCCTCAGCAAGCAGTAAGACAAAGTTAGATAAAGGGACATTCGATAACAACTCTCTAGAAAGCCTCGTCACTCTAATCTAAAGGGACATCTACAGTGGCTATATAATCCGGTCACATAATGAAACTTTGCGGAAAATAATGTGCAAGGATCACACGAAATTTGCTAGAAACAGTTACCAAGAAGTTTGAAATCACAAACGTTTCCTGAAGTGGATGTTATTTATTTCTGGAAGAGTTCAAGATGGAAACTGAGAATACTTCAATAAAGAAAGTAAACGAGCAAATCGCGAGAGAAAGTTTTGGAATCCGGTTTTCACTAGATTCGTATTTTATCAGAGTTCATCAAGAAATCAAAGTATAACGATCATCTATTTTATATCAATACTGTCGTTGATGGGTACAGCAGTGGTTGCGATAGATCGGGTTGGGGTGGCTCTACAACATTTGAATCTGATTGAAGCAGTCAGGGACTAGTTAAAAGAACACGTAAATGAAGGAAGACTGTGAGGTAGGAGTGCCGATACAGCCTGACAGTTGAAAGGTTCTTAATATACACATTCTCTAACTACACACATCACATAGCTACATCAAAATATGAATGAGACATTGTTTACAGACTTATGAGAATCCTCTGACTGAAAGGCTCTCTAAACGCTACCTCTCAAAGCCATAGATGACCGTATCTAGAGGCAGTTATATGAGACTCGGATGATGCAGTGGCATTACTAAACAATCATTCTAACCATGATAGATAGCACAGTCTGCACCGTAACATTGTTAACAGACATTGCAAGCGTGATGGACTCCATTGATTAGATTAGATTAAGTGGCTCGTCTCTAGCGGAAAGTTCGATTGAATCTGATGAAGTTTACTTTTTTCCGAATGATTGTTCGACTGGATGTATATCCAGTGCGATGATGAGACCACTGGTTGGGAATGATTGAGTGAAGGACTTCTTAGGTGTTATGCTCCTTATTGCGACATTTACCGATCATCTACAATCAGGGTTATTATATGGTAGCCGAGTATGGTATACATACATTGAAGATTGTACCTTCATAAAAGTAGATTATATCTAGTTAATTAGTAAAAATGCCATAACTCTGAGGAGGGTTGAGAATGACTCCCAAACTTGAAGTTATTCTTTAACAGCTTTTACGGTCATCTTGAGTTTTCTGTGCCGGGGTTAAACGCTTTCTTGAGTAATACTTCTACGTCACATCAAGAGTGGAAATGACGCACTTCTACGTCACAGCCAGAGCGGTGATGCAGCACTTCTACGTCACAGCCAGAGCGGTGATGCAGCACTTCTACGTCACAGCCAGAGTGGTGATGACGCCTCTATGTCACAGCCAGAAAGGTGATGACGCTTCTAGGCCACAGCCAGAGTGGTGAAGACTCACTTCTACGTCACAGCCAGAGTGGTGATTACGCAAGGTTTCAACCATATCCCTTTCTACGTCACAACCAGAGTGGTGATGACGCAAGTATTCAACCATATCCCTTTCTACGTCACAGCCAGAGTGGAGATGACGCAAGGTTTCGACCAATCCCTTTCAACGTCACAGCCAGAGTGGTGATGACGCAAGTTTTCGACCATATCCCTTTCATGGACCATTACAGAACCCAAACAAGAACCGTAGACTGGCATGGGAGCTATCCTATACTGTATCCAGCAATGCACACAAAGACGGTATACACACGAAGTAAGGCGATGTTGGGGTGTACATCACATGGGGAAAAGTGATATGTTCGAACATTAAAGAATGCACTAGGAATGGGCTTGGCCTGCAAATGCTCTAGTTCAAATACAATGCCCTGCGGCGGGAGGAGGTAAAAGTCTTCAGTCCTACTCCCAAGATAAAAGAAAATTAAAGAGTCGTCAATAGCACTACAAGTTAATTAAAAAAAATACAAATAATAATTCAGTAAAGTATACGTGGAACAAAAAACTCCTCTATAAAAAACAGCCCACCTGAATAAGCTTGATGTTTCTTGGGAATCAAATTCATGGTGATAGCTCAAACATCGCGTGCTTACTGTGATTATGTAAGAAGTCAATTGAATGCATTCAAATTTTTATTAATAATGAGAGAAATATGTAATGTACGCAGGATAATGATTTTTGATTAACCATTTTTGTGACCGTTTGCTGTCTGTGGTAGGAATATGAGATGTGGATAACTCCACATAATAATTAATTGGCCATCAAGTTAGGCAGAATTTCTCGAAAAAATGTTCCAATTTTATTACCGTTCAAGTAAAAAAAAGAACTCGTTTCTTCGTATTAGAAATGACCGGGGCCAGAAGGACATTGCTATCAGTGCACTAGAAAGTCTTCGCCCCCCAATCTAAACTTAGAAATGACTGAGTGACAAAGAGTAAAGAATATCAGACACTACTCAAGTGATGACAACCGGGACATCAGTTATCAAGACGCATGTCGTGATTGCACACTCAGGACATTAGTTATTCAGACGCATGTCGTGATTGCACAATCGGGACATTAGTTATTCAGACGCATGTCGTGAGTGCACAATCAAACATTAGTTATTCAGACGCATGTCGTGATTGCACAATCGGGACATTAGTTATTCAGACGCATGTCGTGATTGTACAATCAAACATTAGTTATTGAGACGCATGTCGTGATTGCACAATCGGGACATTAGTTATTCAGACGCATGTCGTGATTGCACAATCAAACATTAGTTATTGAGACGCATGTCGTGATTGCACAATCAGGACATTAGTTATTCAGACTCTTATTGTGATTGGAGAGACGTGCTGAAAGGGTTACATGAAGTGACGAGTCTTCCATCATTAACTTATAATGTTACAAAATGCTTCAGAAAAGTTATTTGTTTGTTATTATGGGTGACTACTTCATGTTTGTTATCCTTAAGAACCGCTTCTTCAAAGAGTAAGGACATCATATGCCCGTCACTAGGTTAGAACAATTGTCTACTCCTCACAGGGTGAGGCCACGTCGTGTTCAGTCTTCGATAGAGTGAGTACACCTCGCTTCCTCCTCATCGTTACTATGGCTTGCGAGGATCTTCAAAACTGAGGAACGATATGAACATCTCGCTGCCCCTCATTTCCTTGTTTTGATAACTATTTATCTCAGTTTAGTAATTGATGAGAAGTGATCAATAAAAATGGTTATCAAAACCAAGGAACCAAGGATAGTTCTTAAACAACATCAGCGTATAAAAGACGAGAAAACAATATTTTTATTCTCATAGATTATTGCAACATGAATGCTGTTGTAGATTTTTTTTTAGATGCCGAAGATTAAAATGAATTAATATTCGTCTGTTTTAGTAGTTGCGCAGGTTATAACTGTTTAGTCGTTGTGAAAGTCAAGCATTGTTTTAATTGCGGAGATTGATATAAAAAGTTGGGAAACTTACAATAGGAACCAATTTTTTTTATTATCTGGATTTATTAATTACGTAATTTAGTTTTAAACTGAAAATAATAAAATACTTGAATAATGATCATAATGCATTAATTACATATTAATTTTATTGGCTACCCAAGTAGGGCCTAAGCAACACAGAACAACATGCGAATATCGCTGGAAACGGTAAGCGTTATAACTGGAAACCTTGTAACACAAAATGGTCTACCAAAACCAAATAGTCCTGGACACTGGGCGACATAGGAAACTAGAAAGCTTGTAATGTTACACAAAAATAGTACATGATAACACCTGGTAGCGCGTCACCTACATGGTGACACCTGCTGGTGCGTCACCTACATGGTAACACCTGCTGGCGCGTTACCTACATGGTAACACCTGCTGGCGCGTTACCTACATGGTAACACCTGGTAGCGCATCACCTACATGGTAACACCTGTTGGTGCGTCACCTACATGGTAACACCTGCTGGTGCGTCACCTACATGGTAACACCTGCTGGTGCGTCACCTACATGGTAACACCTGCTGGCACGTCACCTACATGGTAACGCCTGGTAGCACGTCACCTACATGGTAACACCTGCTAGCGCGTACCTACATGGTAACACCTCGTAGCGCGTCACCTACAAGGTAACACCTGGTAGCGCGTCACCTACATGGTAACACCTTGTAGCGCGTCACCTACATGGTAACACCTGCTGGTGCGTCACCTACATGGAAACACCTGCTGGTGCGTTACCTACATGGTAACACCTGGTAGCGCGTCACCTACATGGTAACACCTGGTAGCGCGTCACTAACATGGTAACACCTGCTGGCGCGTCACCTACATGGTAACACCTGCTGGTGCGTCACCTACATGGTAACGCCTGGTAGCGCGTCACCTACATGTTAACACCTGCTGGCGCGTCACCTACATGTTAACACCTGCTGGCGCGTCACCTACATGTAACACCTGGTAGCGCGTCACCTACAAGTTAACACCTGCTGGCGCGTCACCTACATGTTAACACCTGCTGGCGCGTCACCTACATGGTAACACCTGGTAGCGCGTCACTTACATGGTAACACCTGCTGGCGCGTCACCTGCATTATAAAAGATTGTTCAGGAGAAGCAAAATAGAGATGATGCAACCCTTAAATGGCGGGAAGACTTGAACATATGAAAAAGCAAAAATTGTCTAATTATTAATACGATAAAAAATCACAAAGCCGGATAATCATTATTTTTCAAATTCAAACAGTGGCAATATCTAGTTGAAGCCAATATTCCTGACCAACAACGTCGCGCAATATTGTCTTACTCAAGCTCGATTTTATTAACACGTTGCAATGAGGTCATTCTTTTGGTTTTCATTAGATTTCTGAAATAGAAAACACTTCCAAATCATTTGCCTTACTGTTAAAGTATAGAGAAAATTCATAGGATGACTGACTTAGAAATAAGTAGGAAGGAACGTCGGATATTGGTTTTGTCTAGGAGGTGGAAATAAGGGTTAAAAATCAGAACCGAAATTGAAAAGGTGGAAGAATCCACCGCAGGTGTAAACAGGACCAGAACCTTGGTTCAACCTTGCCTTCATGGAGCCCTTGGTCTCTACAACAACAGACTGACAATGGACCGCAGTGGAACAGATACAGCATCAAAACAGTTACGCTATCCAGTTCCGGCAAGGAAGTTCTGGACAAGACACTCTGAACATGAGCCTTGATACTTGTAGTGGGCCTTAAAAAATGGCGATGATAGTTGAACTGGCGGATTGAACAAAATATATTGACAAATAAGTTTAGGTTAAGTTACCTCATTAGGAAGGATACAGAGACGATTTAAGGGTAGGCCCCAATGATCCTGATAACTCGTCCTAATTTCTGTCCCGTAAAAATACTACAAGTTTAACTATATGAAAGATTGCCAGCTCAAGGGTCCCTCATACTTACATGAAGTTGTAAGTAAGTGGTTCTAGATCAACGAGATCATTACTTGAACCTTATTATTGAAATTTATTAATTGAATCTGCTATTGAAATTTAAACTTGAAATTTAACATTTAAATTTACCATTCTATCATTCAATAAAAAACTAAGCAACTGTCCGAGAATCAGCTTAGAAAATATAAGTACTGAAACAGGTCCAGCAGAGCAGGATTAAAGGCCACCGCTGGAAAACAAATTTATTAAAACAATTTTCCGAGATGAATCACTTACATCAAGTGTTTTGAACGAGAAAGAATTGCCCAGTAGAATGACTCTGTAATTGATTAGCATTGCTTACAAAATATTGGAGTTTTATATGTTTAACAGACGAGAAGTTACACCTTCTAAAATATTAGTTTTTCAATAATAATGCGATATAAAATCTAAAAATATTTCGACTAAAAAACAGGAAAATTCTATAGACTCACAAATAAAATGAACATCACTTATTTATAAATAGTACAGAAATGCCTATCAAATAAACCTCCATAACACACGTTGTGCGGAAGGACGAGAAAGAAAGTGCAACAACCTAGACCAAGTATTATGTACACATATTTACATATATGAACCAAAGGTAGTCTGGCCCAACGGACTTCTCACGAACTGCAACCCTGACCTGAAAAGACAGCGGGACTGAAGGTACCGAGTGAGTTCGGTTGCATAAGAACTAACTACGGCGGGACTGGTAAATGCGAGCCGTTATAGCGACGATGTATAAAACGTAAACAAGCCCTTAACGATACAAAGAAAGCGAACCAAAGTTAACACAAAAGTTGTTATTGTTAAGTATTACAACGTTACGTAGAATAACGTAACTATTTTTTGGCCAAAGTAGAGAATCTTAAGAGCAAGTTCGAAAAATAGCACCAAATATTCTTCAACTTCCGAGGGGCCTTCAACATTGATGCTCTTCATTTCTATGCCAAACTCGTGACCATTCAAATAAAGTGCTGTCTAGAACAATAAACTCGTTGAAAGAGGATTGCCTGGAATATTCATCACGGAATTTTACTCACAGAAAAGTGTTTTCTGAACCAACTGATAGTTTCTAATTAACAAACGACTTATAAACTGAATAAAATTGCGTAAGAAATTTTTGGAACGATCCTCGAGTCAGGTCTATGAGAGATGTGGTGGCTAACAAGGATTGACATGCAGTTTAAACAATTCGAAATAATCACAGAACCACAGGCGGTGCACTCACAGGGCACTAGAACCACAGGCGATGTACCCACAAGGTAGTTGCAATGACTTAATGAAACGATATTCCAGCACTTCCCGGCCCTCAAGTTTTTCCGACGCGAAAGTGGTTAGCGTATCCGACTGCAGTGTCAGCCTCTGGTGCTGCATGTCGCGAGTTCGAGCCTCGGCAGGGACACGGCGGTCTTGTGGCGGGAAGATTGGGCGCCTCCCCCCCCCTGTGTCTGCCTAACTTAGCCACCCCCCTAACTAGAGGGAAACGGCTGTATGTCTATACATACATACAAACATACACGGAGAATGAAAATCCAACGTTTTCTCTTCCACGCTGCGAAAGAAAACAACGTCGATTAATTTGAATAGTTCTTATGTTAAACACTACTGGTTCAGATACCCAGCTGATCACTTTGTCAAGTAGCCACATTTCAGGTAGATTTATTTAATTGTATATGTTGTAGCTATTGATGCACACTGGTGTTACTCATTTCGCTCGGCTCCATTTTGATGTTAACCTTCGTGATGCGGGAAGTTGGCAAACTTACGAGTTGAGTGACACCGCTGAGTGACAAGTTAGTTAGTTGAGCGACACACCAGAGTGCCATGTTAAATGAGTGACACAGCATGCAATGCTAGTTAGTCGAGTGACAAAGCAGTGTCAAGTTATTTGAGTGTCACAGCAGAGTGCCATGTCAGTAATCTCAATGGAAGGGAAGTGAATCCATGAATTCGAAGAAAGGTTCAGACTGTCACCGAAGATATTTCATGAGGGAAATTTATCCATCAACATTAGTGGATGAGTTTGTTCCTGGAGGCAGCGCAGAGAGGACATGATGATAGTAGTCTTTCAACGCCGTTCATCGTCCATAGCCGTGTCTTTCAAAACCCATGGGTAAAGTACTACGTCAAAAGAATGTTCTCTTTTGTAATCGCCAGAATTCCAACCAATGGTGACTCTTAGTGCGCTGAAGAACATCATGTGGAGCTTTGCAGCTTATAAATGCCTAGGTCGATACCATTGTTCAGATAATATTATTTAAATTTTGTGTCAAAAATTTATACCAAAAGAGATCAATGTTTTATCATCAATAAATTCAAGCATTGATAAAATGACATTTTTGATGTTGCATGCCATGTCAATATAAGGCATGTATTAGACATACACCGCACTTAGACTCAACAAATCCGCTCAACAAGAGACCGACCTTCCCTTTGAAGTGTCGAACCTAGCCAACTGTCAATGATAGCAGTAGCGATTCTCGAACTCTTCCTAGTTGAACTTTGTTTATTATTAATAAATCACCTGCACTCTCATGCGAGGGAAATCTCATTCTCATGAGGAGGTAATCTATGTATGCATTTCATCATTCAGGTTTGATTTGGGCCTCATTTCCACCGAAGCCATCAATTAGGATGAGTGCATCACACCGATGTAGTCAAACAAGAAACCAGTGTCTGATCGCTCCCACCGTATAGCTAACACATATTCGTTAGCAACAAATGTGCAAGGAGAGTCAATTGAAAAGAAGTTTAAGTTATAAGTAGAGTACTGCATTATAGGTAATAATAGAGAGCACTTCTCATAAAACAAAATCATGTTGACGAAATATTTTCCCCTATATTCTCTGTCCAGAGTTGTCTTTGGTTAGTCAGTCTTACTAAAAAAGATTAAACAACATAAAATACTTCTACTTATTCGTCTGGTCACTACGAATGAATACTCTATGTCTGTACGCAACCCCACAACGTTTTCTATTGGACACATTGCATAGAAGCATCACTGTTCCATGACCCGTGCCACCTCACCTGCCAATAACTTCAGGAAGATAACTATAAAATTAGGAGATTCGCTCAGATTTAGGTGGCTACCTCAGCACTGTTCAATTTTCTTTAAACGCACTCGTGTTGATAGATATACGAAAGGAAAATTGTCACAACTCTAGGTCCTTAACCTAAGAAACTGACTAAACAGCAGACCCGGCCAGGTTAGCGTGTGAATGACACTGAGATAAGACAATACGCCAAGTGCCTAGATATCATCATGGATAGGACGTAGACAAAATTAGAAAGCCCGCACAATATCTTGTTAGCCTAGACCACAGCTGAACACTGGAAATATTAGACTATTTTTCTGCGATATAGTTGTGCAGAAATACCAGTTGCATAAAAAATTTCAAAATAATTTTGATTAGTTGCGAGGATGTCGAAGGTGACAATCAATTGGCAAGGTTTGGGCACTGCTGTGGACAATATACTGAATGGGACACTTCATCGTTCACTAGCTGCAGAGCATCGTAACATTAATGACCGCAATCGACAGTGCCAGCAGAAACCCCACAACCACTCGTGAGGACACTCACTAAAATTCTAGAATGTCAATACATGGATGACTAAGCTATTCGGTTACCAAAACCACCATGAAGACTTCTCCTTAACTTCGGTAGTACCTTGACTGTCATCACGGATGCCAGAGTCACTTATTTTATTGTTGTTGGAATCTGTCAACTCATGCAAGACATCTCTTTTGTCAACTCCTCCTTCCCTCTCCGATGTAATTTGTTGGTCCAAGTTGGTGAGAAGGTCCTCCAAGTCTTGCGGGGTGAGCAAGTTGTCCTCATCTTGATCCCCAGCAACAGGATCTATAGACCGTACCCCCGACAGTTTGGGTTCACTCCCCACGAGGGTGGGGGACGTGCTTCGGCGCTGGCGGCTCGAAGCCTCGTTAGATTGTGAGGTGGCCTCGATACAAAGTACCGCAAACACGTTGTGGCAGCCCATGCGTTCTTGGGACAGCAGGCGGTTTTTGTGCAGCGTGGACGCGAGCCCGACCTCGGAGGCTGAGTCTGTGTTCCAGCCGTTACAGTAAGCGGTAAGGGCGCGCTCGCCCTTCAGACTAGATCCGTGCCAGATGTACTTCTGCGGCCTGGTAGGGAGGATAGAGGGCATATGAGAAGGGTGATTAAGGGAGAAGAGAGAGAAGATTAAGGGAGAAGAGAGAGAAGATTAAGAGAGAAGAGATGAAAGATTAGGAGAGAAAAAATGAAGATTAGGAGAGCAGAGCAAGGAGATAAGTAGATGAGAGGGTCAACACTGTGATGAAAGTCGGATAACTGGGATAGTATAAATAGGTTCCCAAAGGAAAAGGGATCTACATAAATAAAAGGAAGAACAAAAATGGGAAAAAATACATGAAAAACCGATATGTCAATGTCCTTAAAAGGCTCAGCAATTGCCAAACTTTTCTATCAAGAGTCTGTCTTAAAAATCTCAACTGGCTGCCGCTTGCTCTGTAAGACGGCAGCCCTATTTTCAAACTAACCAAATGCAGAACTTAATTATTAAGGTCATGTTGAGCGCTTCTCCTATTATTTCAAGAAATTAAATCATTTGTTACCAGGAAGGATCTTGCAAGATGTCTCTGCCATCAAAGCTGAAGATGCGTGGCTTCTGGAAGAAGAGTCCACCCGCACCTGAGAAGATGTCTCGCCAACTGTTGAAGAGCACTTCGCCCTTGGGGGAGAGAGAGAAGCAGTAATCACCCTCTTGTGACAACAACAGACCGCGAGTTGGGAATCACTTCAGCAGATTAGAGTGATAGGGTTAACAAGAGCCCATAATTAATATCCTTATCTCTTCGAATGTCAAAGTTATGCATGGGTGTCTTAGGAGGCGCAGTGAACCCAAAGGTACGGCGGCCAATGCAGTCCCAACACTATCTGCGGGGCTGATCACTAAGCACGGATCAATAGGAGGCGGTCAGAAATCGGCCAAGCTATAGAAGACTTTGCAGTTTGTTAAGCTCAAGATAACCATAGTATTGACAGCAGGTAGTTCCTGGTCGCTTTACCGCCTTATCAAGCTCGCAATGATGTGGAAAACAGGCATTAGCTGTTCACTGTACGGCCCCATCAAGCTCACCTTAGTGTTGACAACAGGTAACTCCTGGTCGCTGTACCGCACTATCGAGTCCAAGTTTTGCGTTCGGTAGGTGAGGAAGGCCCGGAAGGTGCCCTTTAGTCCAGCCTGTCTCGCCTGGCGGTAGCACGAGTAGTCCACGCCTCTGATGCCGTGAAGGCCTCCCGTGTAAGGGGTGTTCAGGGCCGCCAGACGCAACTTAGGAGAGGGAAATAGGTCAGGATGAGAGGCAAAGTTCATTCTTCAGTCAACCGAGAATCTTCCAAGAACCCATCTTTTCTGACAAATTAGATTTTTGTTTATAAATTTACCAACTTGTTTGAACAGTAACGCAAAGCATGATTTTTTTAAGACATTTATATTGTTAGAGATAGAAACTGAACAGTATGATTTAAAAGCCGTATGTTGTTAAAGATGAAAATTGACATGTGGATTAAGTGCGAGGATAACTATTGCAATGTAATTTTTGTCTGTACATGTCAATGAAAATTTTCCAGCATCTTTACAATGATGTTGTAAGAATTTTAGTTTATTGCATGCCTCAGCTAAAACAATAGGAAATTCAAAATGTTTTCTCAAAGGCGATCATTAGACTCTGTTCAAATAACTAATAAAAAGAGGGGTGTCAATTTCATTTTGTAAAGTTATAAAAGTATTGCTACCAGCAGCTAGAATGTCCAATACGATGCGGAAGCTCAAAAAATCGCACTCGTTTTGAACAACTAACGGGATAAGGCAGGGAGGGCTCCTCTCGCCTCGCTTATTCAATCTCTCCTATTCAATGTGTACGCAGACAGCCATCTCTTAGCCGTATTGGGTGTCACATTGACGGTTGCTGTGTTGACGTAATCAGCTATGCCGACGATTTGGTCCTGCTGGACCTACATGTCGGTGCTCTTTAGATGATGCTAAATAACGGTGAGACTGAGGCCGCGAAACTAGACATAGATTACAATACTAGTTAATCAGAGTTCTAATGAAATAACCTAACCAGATGTTCAGTACAAAACGGACAGCTGGAGTATAGGGACAGTTTCTCTCATTTAGGGTTTTTAATAAATGAACTGGATTATAATAATTTCTCTAAGCAACTACGGAAATTAAATATGGTTGGCAATCACTTTATAATAAAATTCAACTTTTGCACCGCGGATGTTTACGCTACGGATGGAACTGATTGTGGTGTAAACTTATGAGGTTACTATGAGCAAACTGCGAGTAGGGTACAATGACATATTCAGGACGCTGGTTGGTGTCCCAATAAAAAAAATCTAGCCTTGTGTTGGCAGAATATAATGGTGACTGTATGAAAGTACGGGGAAATTATGCATGTAGTCTCCAGTTATAAGCTACAAATTCTAATCTCATCCTGGAGGCCGTAAGTAAAAATGAGGGGTACAAGCTATCCCCGTAAAGAAATGGGGACCAGAATACTGCTGGTGCAAGAAGATCCCGATATCAATGGAAATAATATATAAATGTTATCTCCCTTTATCATACTGGAAGTCAATTGTATATTTGCATGCAACTGTGTTGTGTTGGCTGGCAGGTGGCGCTGGACACGTGCAGATACATACTTCACCTCTCCAGTATGGTATTACTTAATGAATGTACTCACATAGGAAGGGGAGTAGAGTAACAGATATGTTGTTGTCATGTATGTTATTAGTCTTACTGCCTACACGCTTGTTTTCAGGATGCGTAATTTAAACGTTTTGGTAGAAATATCTTATCAACCTTGCTTCTTTGTAAACAATAAAGTGATCATTCAATTAATGCTAGCTTTTGCTGTTCCATCTTTGTCCAACTACTACTGTAAACACCAATACCAACGACAAAGTGAAACAGTTTGAAACAAGAAAATGTGCTACACAAAAACGTCAATACGAAAGGGGACAATAAATAATCAAACTGAACACACGCGAGACACCAGGTGACCTGCAACAGGGGATATTAACCCACCATGTGAGGGTATCCAAACTGAGCAGCGTGCCGGGGACAGAGAACATCTATTAGAAGCTAGTGATAAAATAAGGTCATATCAGATTGTTTCAACTTGAAAAACGAAACTTAGCAATAAAATATTAAAAAATGTTTGCAGCAGGACGGGTTTTTGATTTTGTAAAGGTGTGAATGGGTAAAGGAAAAATGGAGTCAAGTCTATTTTGGATAAAACATTTTTCAAACAGGAAACTCGAACCAATTCCTCAAAGAGTGCAACGAGACGACTCTTCGAATCATTCAGACATAAATTTTTATGGTTTCAGTACTCACCACTGAAATAATTTTGAAATTGTTACACCACAGTGCACTAATAAAAAAAATTATTACATGTCCTAAGTTAAAGTTGTGATGTAAATTAAAGATCGACGTAACCGCTGGAAAAAAAAGCCGGAGTGTCAGCTTTCCACCACAAAAAAGTATTAAAGACATTTCGATCACACTAGGACATCAGAGGTGGATAGGACAGTGTCCAGGGATACAGAACGAGCAAAACAGCAGACATGGACGTCTGTGTTACATCTTCTAAATAAGATGATGAGCATGTTCATCCCTACAGTAAACGACACACGTGTGGACTCCAGTTATACAGACCACAGGACCGTCCCCCACGTTAACGAGGGAGTCGATTTCGATGGGTGGGGAGCGGGGGGTTGCATCGGTGGTGCTGGTGGTGAGAACGGCCACCGTGGTGGGAGGAGGCAGGGTTACCATAGTTCCCATCTGGGTGTGGGAAGAAACAGACGCGCACTGAGTTGTTTACCCCCAGCAAGCTAGTAGTTTGCTAAGCACATTCCTAAATAATATTATCCTGCCACAATGAGCCTTGCAATAAGAGCTACTTTTCTGAACTCGTAAACGTTGTCTTTGAATAAATAACGAATGAGATGGCACGGGGAAACCTCTAAGATAATAAGGTAAAACAAACAAGCTAGGTTTCCTACTATAATGGGTTCTCTCCATGATGTCTCCAGCTAACATGAACAGCTCTAGAGGTTTGAGGATGTGATCGTGTTGGGGTGGCAAAGGCACTCAACAGATTGAGCCGCCGGTTTAATAATGGCACCGAACGAGGGGATTTTCTGTTAACAATTATGCATCCGTCATGGGCCTGTAGCTAATACTTGAATGCAACGGTGCTCCTGGGACAGAAAACCACCTTAATGTTTTGGCTTTGTTTTCGAAAAGGCGTGCACCTTTTCCATGTTCTCTAATTGATGACACATATAACGCGGTACAAAATTTTTACACAATATGAACATATTAGTGGGCTTTCAATATTAAACTCTAAAATCATATCTCAATGAAGGTAAAAAATGTTGAATTGAAACGAAACTTGCAGGCCAAGTCGTATATGAAATAATATCAAAGGCTGGGTTGTAACTTGTTAACTAAATTCCAACTCATCAACGAGGCGTTCTCAGAGGTCCTGCACGTACCAATGTGCCGTTTCAATTGAGCTTGCCATGTGGGATAGTTCCTAGAGATGTTAGCTCGCTCTCGTACCTGGAGGTACCGCCAGCCGTTGTTGACCCGCACCAGCACGGCCTCTTCATCCAGCAGGAAGGCAAGGCTGCCCACTGGGGTCATGCTGCTCATCTAGGGGCAGCGGAGACATAGAGTGGAGTAGATTCATAAGGTTTCTTTCTGCGTAGAATAAATTATGTAATTTGTACTGCGAGTGTCAAAGGTATGCATGAGTGCCATGGGAGGGTACAGGAACTTCAAAGATACATAGTCATATGGTCCTAGATCCCACCAGGTGGCAGTAACGAGGATTAACACTCAACCTACTCTGCTCCAGAGTCGTCCCTAAAGTACCGGGGGGTAATGCGCCCCAACCTTGGCAAGGGAAGATGAAGAAGAGACAGGACACGGGAATCTCATGCCTTGGACCTACACTCAGTGTAGGGAATCTCACGCATGAGAACAGCAAGAATTAAATAAAGACAGAGGAGGAGTCGTAGAAAAAGGTAGCATGGAAGGGCGCAACTTTGCTGCAAGGAAAATTGAACCAAATCAATTGGCAAAAGATGCAAATTCAGGATGGGGGAGAAAAGATTAGATGGTGAAGGGTGAAGAAGAGGGAAGTATAAAGGGAAAAAAGAGAGTTACCCCTCTGGTTGGGCCGTGACTCAGTGAGCTTGAGAACATAACGGGTGCCTTGGAAGGGGGGGGGGGGTTGTTGGAAGCTAGATTCAGTTGGAGGCTAGATTCAGTTGAAGGGTAGATGGTTTAATTTCGAGGACATGTGGTTTTCATTCGATGATTGAAGATTAAATTCTGGGACCGAAGGTTCCTAAGCTAAGTTTAAAGGCGTCGGTCTATGCTTAAAACTTCCAGATCAGAGCTTAAAAATTTCAAGCTGAGGCCTCGAGCACTTTTTGGGAAGCACCGCCAACGCGGAATTTTTTTGCTGGACATCCGAACCTTTCACCCTGCCTTTCAAGGCTTGTGAGACGTACCTTAAGCATGGCCTGCTTGTCTGTGAAGGTGACGGCCCCAGGCACGATGCTAGGGGTGTCGTGCTCAGCCCTCCCCTGGGGGCCAGGTGGGCCAGGGGGACCGGGAGGTCCTGGCGTGCCTGAGGGTGAAATGTTTGCAGGAATTATTTAAATCCATACACTATAAAAGTAGAATCAACTAACCGACTAGTTATTAAATGTATTTCTATTTGTGTATAGTTTGTCTGGATCATTGCAATGTAGAGGGAAGCCTATCATTAATCTTTGTTGAACGTTGGAAAACTTAAAATTAACTCTTCAAATGCAGTAACTAGTAAAACTATCATACATAAAAGAGAACTAACACTGAACTCAAAAACGTAGGTTGATCTAACGTTAGGCTTAGTAAATACATCGGCAAAATAAGGTTTGTTTATGGTAACACTACAACGAAGACACAAACGATGATTGTAGCTACCTGGAAAACGTCTTAATGAATTTCATAAATCAAACTTCCGCAGAGTTCATTTAAATTGTGAAGAAAGATCATTCAAGATTTCAGTGGATCTTGAATACGTCGACAATTCTTTTCATCACTGCCGTTTCTTCCTCTTTTGCAATTGATAGACGCGAGTTCGAGAGCGGTGCCTGGTTGCGCCTTTTCCAGGATGTAACATGGCTACAAGTTAGTCGGTGGCTAATGCAAGGGGGGCGAAGGTAGGAGGATCAAAGTGATCCACAAACAGTTATGGGTCTTCGTTAACTGCAGAGCAAGTTATCTTGAAATTGAAGTTTATTACTTCAAGTGCTATCAAATCATGTAATGTCGGGAGTGACTTGTATCACTATATCTTCTAACAAAAATGATGAGGACAGACGTAATAATGTACCAGTTCAATTAAACGTTCTGTGACCTCATCAAAAGATGTTCAAGTTTTCTAAGTGCAGGTACTTCGGCTATACTTTAGCTGTTTTTGAAGTTAGCAAAACTGATCTGGGTCATCCAAATACAGTGATCGCGTCTGTCTATGATACAGAAGAACGTGAACCAGTTTCGCTACCGTGCAGCCTAACGCTGCCACTACCATCCCAAATCCGTACAATAATGAGACCGGTTCGCCAGTAGCTACCTGCGAAAGAGGACCCCGAATAGGCGGGTTGACCAGGGGGTCCAGGTGGTCCCTCGACGGACTCCCCCTTCTCGCCCTGAAGGTGGGGAGGAAACGGCGATAAAACATGACAATTATATCAGTTAATTATCATTTGTATTCCATGACAATTATATTATATCTATTCAGCGCGAGTCTCTCTTCTAGTTCTAAGAAAAATACCGGTACTGGCAAGGTCTTAGTGGATATTGCAACAACTGCGTTGAGTAATCAATAGCTGGAATTCACTTGATTTCAACAACAGTAAGGTATCAAGGGAAACTCATCCGCTCCAATGTGGAAGGGTCCAGTAGGCAATAGCTACCAGTAAATCACTGGTGCAGTCTCATCGAAAACTCCTTTTGAACTATTCGTATCTACAGTTCTTAAACAAGTACAAATCGTCAACGTATATTCCGATTGTTTGTCAATTTACCACAAAAACTGAATAGCTATAATATTTTTTTATACAACCATCTCGTGAGAGGCAATGTTTGTTGCGGTAGCATTTTTGGTGAAATTGCCGTTACATTTTTCTACGAGGGGGTCGACTGTTTTCTAGAAGTACTGTAATCGATTTTATGAAATGAGATAATTTTTCCTGAAGGGTAGGCGGCATGAATATCAAATAAGCGGAATAAAATTTGGCAGTTCAGTGGGTACATTTACCATAACATTTGGAATTCAAAAATGTAAAAAACACGATTTGATGTACAGTAGCGGGCAAATATTAGTTTATGGTTAGTCTGTAACCGGAAAAAACAAATTCAACTTTCCCAGCGAGGAATTTAACGTCACATAAAAATTTCTTACGGTACTATGTGTGGACAAAGCTTCTTGATGGGTAATATTAATCAAATTTCCGATAAGTTCAAAAATAGAGCGGAAAATGGTAATTGAAGATTTTACTTAGTTTTAAACCGTAAACGAATTTTCGCTCGCTACTGTACAGACAGAAGAGAAAGAAAATTCGTTCATGATTGAAGATTAAGAGAATTCATCAATAATACTTTTCCGCTCCACATTTTAACTTATCATAAATTTATTTATTTAGAGGCCGCCGTGGCCGAGTGGTTAGCGTATCCGACTGCAGTGTCAGCCTCTGGTGCTGCATGGCGCGAGTTCGAGCCTCAGCAGGGACACGGCGGTCTTGTGGCGGGGATATTGGGCTCCTCCCCCCTCTGTGTCTGCCTAACTTAGCCACCCCTCTAACTAGGGGGAAACGGCTGTATGTCTATACATACATACATACATACAATAAATTTATTTGTTATTATCCAAAAAGAAGGATGGTCCAGATATAATACCGTAAGAAATTTCCATATGAAGTTAATTTCCACGTGGGAAAAGTCTAGTTTGTTTTTTCAGTCATAGACTAACCAGAAACGATTTTTCTTTCGCTACTGTACGTACATGACATACTGCCTACAGATTATTGTTGGCATTTGCCAAAAAAAGATTGCAATACTGGTGTTTTTTCTTTGGTACACTCAGCGGCAGACCATCAATCCAACCATCGACTACGGCCCCTTTCCCTTGCAGCGAAGAAACCGATGGCAGGATGGGCCGTACACTCTTCCCCACTCGCTTCCGCACGGACACACCTTAGACTTTTAATGTGAGGGTTCGGTAAGGAGTCCGCTAATTGTGAGATCGTTCGAGTGCTAAAGGCCTATTGCAGCAATGGAACAGGACAGTTCGAGTGCTAAGAGGCTGATTGCAGCAATGGAACAGGACAGTTCGAGTGCTAAGAGGCTGATTGCAGCAATGGAACAGGACGTTTGAGTGATAAGAGGCTGATTGCAGCAATGGAACAGGACAGTTCGAGTGCCAAGAGACTGATTGCATCAATGGAACAGGACAGTTTTCACAGAACGCGTCAAACTCATCCAATCTCTATGCCTCTCCCCTTTTGCCTGTTCTCACACCTTCTCCTCTGTGTCATTCAACTTCATACCATCCATCCATGAACCTATACATCTAACTCATTCGAAGTCTCCTTCCACTCGTTGCAGCAATCATACCTTTAACGTCAATCAGCCTTCATGAATTGTAGGCAGAAACTCACAAAAGAAATGTTTGCCAGAGCAAAAACACGAACCTTTGGTCCAGGCGGTCCAGGCACAGGGACGTACAGCTGTCCTTCATCTCCATCCTCCCCAGCAGGCCTTCCAGGGAGCCCTGGGGGTCCGGGAGGGCCTGGAGGCCCAGCGTAGCGATTAGGGCCGGCCGAAGCTGCTGTGTCTGAGCTGCTGCTGCCCTGAAACATACCATCACTGTTAGTGAGGACTACACAATCACTGTTAGAGAGCCAAATACTCGTTATTTATTGAATGAGATCTTGACATGGGCATTAAAAAGAACCTTGACATTATCAAAATTGATTGGAAACTATGCCACATCATTCATTGTTAGGCAGCTGAATAGTGTCATTGTTTAGGCAGCCACATAATGACGTAGTTAGGTACCTACATAATACCATTTCAAGGCAGTTGCAAACATATCACTGCAAAGCGGCTCCACCATGTCATTATCAGGCAGCTACAAAAATATCATTGATAAACGGCTGCATAATGCCATTGTAAGACGACATTGATGTCATTGGGAGCTGCATAATACAATTTCGGGCAGCTGCCTCATATCAGTGATATAGACAGAGTACCGAAAGTTGAGCGGGCAGAGTCATTTTCAGTCTTAGGACCAAAATTGTTCAACCATTTACCAGCTGACATTAGAATTTCCACCAATTAGGATACTGCACGCCCAGCGGCCAGTATTTGAAAAATTAAAAAACACTCCGTAACTGAAAAAAAAGTGAATAGTGGTAAAACTTGGTAGCGGGGGTATATCAACATGAAGGGCTCCAAACTAGAACCATTTACATCTACAAACTTCCTTCATTGCGTCACAGGGTTGGGTCTCTATTTATGCCATCCATTGGCTGTCATGGTGCAGGGAATACGTAGAGCTTCAGCATTTGAATTCTTTTGTATTTGGATACTTGTAAGGATGTAATTAAAAAACTATGTAGTGCATCACTTCTAAAAACGCAAACTGACCTTGTAACTCAATACAAGGCGGATAGTCACAATTTCTCCAAGGGGATGACGGATTTTTCCTATCATTCATTGATCAGACTGATGTTCAACCTAGCACCACGGTCATTATTATTATTCTATCAAAGTGCTTGCATGTTGAAATGTACCGAGAAAAATGAATAAAACTCCCTTTGCGATGTATGGAACATGATATTAATTTTCGATTGGCCTTGCTTTCGCAATGAAGGTCTTGGCGAAAACAGTGTACTATTTTCAGTACTCTTGGCTTCACGATAATTGCGCAACATACGGTACATTTGTTTTTGAATTCAACTGTGATCAAAATTTGACACTTCAACATTTAACCAGTTTTTTTTTCAAGTACTTCATACATGTCAAGCTAAAGTCGGTTGAGACTTCTCCCGCCAACCGCAGTCATTATCTTTATTTTACGCTGGCAATTGGTCAGAGCGATCCCTGTATTTGCGGAGTGGCTTTGCCTCTGTTAGTCATATTTGCTCATCTTTGTACATACAGGACGTGGTTAGTGCTAGTGGACTATAGTAGATTTCTTTTAGGTTGTCACTAGTGCGGTGCTGTAGATACCATTTCTAGTCATCTATTAGAAATTTGTGTTCATGAGTAATTGAAAGTAAGTTTGGGCACAATCGTTGTCCTTATTGAATAATGATGGAACATGCTCGAGCATTAGGTGTTCGTACCTTGAAGTCATAGTAGTGACGTCGTAACGCAGCAAAAAGTAACACACTAAACAAGACAACAAAGCGCAGATATGACCAGAAGTGGTTAGTCTTGCACCAAGACGTGCCCTGATGACAAACCTAAAAAAGTCTGCGGGAGTTTAAGCACACCATGTTTCACAGACGGACGGACGAACAGATCATGACTAACCTAAATTAGTCATTTGTGCACAAATATCATTTGTGCACGCCCTATTTGCCAGTCGCCAAGGCTTGCAGCCTGTATTTGGGAAGGTTTCGTGTTTATGTATGTACATTTATATATATATTTAGTTTTATAAAGTATATATTATTTATGTATTTAAATATTTTCTTTCAGATGGTTGTGTGAAATTGTTGGGCGTTGATCAGGCAACCTCAAGGGTAGGACCTTATCTGGCGCAGGCGGAGTCAACGAGTGATAAGATAAGCGGCGAGCGGATTGGGGGCAGCGCGGAGGGGCTTTCGGCCTGAGCTTTCGATTGTCTTAGGGAGTATTTTGTGGTTAGAACATTAATATTTTTTACTGTTTATCAATGTTTTATTGAA
>SDVV010002230.1:0-23500 GCA_016164225.1 Gammarus roeselii | reverse complement strand
TATGAACCTCCCCTTAGATTTATCCAACACTGTACGTCATCTTGGACAAGATAGGTGCCATACACCGCCAGATGTATTATCCTCTCTATATCGGCCTCAATGTGATACGTGACGAGGGCCGTTGAATGCCGTCCAACCTTTGTTATCTCGTTTGTGTGGTATGAATCTCTCAAATTTTCTCCTCGTTAGGTCACGTTTTTTTTCGTTGGATATTGCCTGTATGACCACAGATTTCTACACCCACCTAACCGTTCTTAAGGGCGGATTAGTCATTTGTATACTATTTTATTCGAAATTATCTGCTAGCACTAGCTATTGGCAAAAGATGTTTGTCTTAATTTAGGTTCCCATATGAAAAGTAGTTAACATCTGCATCATTTTAATATATAATGGCGTTGTCGAAACCATGTATACATATACATATATTTATACGTATATGACTCCGTCCCATTACCGGGTTGTGTGTATCATATTTCATTTGTACGTATTATTTTTTACATTACATGTGCATATTATCATGTTATTCCATTTCTAGTGTCATCTTAATAATTTGAAAACCACCCATTTCTTTCATCGCATGGTACTGTAGCTGTATCACCCTCACAGAAATGTTCATAACCTAACTTAATCAAGAATTAGGAATCAATTTGCAAGTTTTATGCTTATGTTAGGTATTCAGTAATTGATTTATGCTTTATACATGTCAAATTTTGCTACTACTAGGCTTTACAATTTGAGCTCTCTTTGACTACACTATTCCAATCTTGATTGAGCAAATATCTCTTGTGTTCATAAGAAAATTACATCGATTGTTTGAATGTTATCATTAATTTATATTTTATTATCTGTTTCACACAAACGAACTCGTCGTCGCACACCAGATCTAGCTAATTTACTTTAACATCTTCTGTCACTTCATCCTTTGATGACTTGCATCTATGATTTGCCTTTTCTTTCAGATAATTTTCATATTCTAGACGATGACTTCGTTTAAGATGACGCCACAAATTGCTTGTTGATTTATCTTTGTTCACATTTATTTCCCTTCTGCCAGATTACACACCCCCATTCCCCTCCCTCATTTCTATTGAAATATCGCCAACTCAAGCTATACACCATCCTTCCAGAACAGGAAGGACGGTGTATACAATGAATGAATGGAGTGTTTTACACTAGCATTAAATACAAAACCGCTAGACAAGATCTCCAAGAAATTCTAAAAAAAACAGGACTGGATCCAATATCTAGACGTATTTCGTTCCAATATATCCAACACAACAAATTTAGTGTAATGAATACACTTGTTAAAGTACTAATTCTATGATAATCGTTCATAATCATACCGGACCTATAAATTTCCCCTGCAATTCTATATTAGACCCAATAAATACGATAAACGGATATCTTGCTAATCCTAAATGATGTATGCTACTCCGATATACCACGCGTATGATCAATCGACCCGTGATACAGGTATACGTAACCTACGTTGTAAGAAATAAACTGAACTAAATAGTAAATGATCATTTATCTCCTGTGGCACGCGTCGATACAGCAGGACCGTTAGAGATGCGTGGGTGTTGTGGGGATTACCCGTAGTGCGGACAAAGGCAGGTAGAGAACGAGATTATACCAACAATATCGTTGGTGGACTTATTTTAATTATCACAGTGATGTCATCATCGGAAAAACCTATAGTCCGTATAAGTCCACCAACGATATTGTTGGTATAATCTCGTTCTCTATCAGCTTATGCACGGTTACTGTGCTATATATACGAGCAACACAGTGATAACAGAGGAGCGTGTTAGTCTAGCCAAAACAGTACAATGTGCACGAAAGCTTGAATCACAACTTTTGTTGTGTTGGATGGCCTAGTGCACTGCGTGCTGGTCTCGCATACCAGCGACGTCGAGTTCGATTCCTGGCTACGGACTATAGGTTTTTCCGATGATGACATCACTGTGATAATTTAATTAAAGGCAGGTAGTGGCGAGGCGGGTTGTACCATGTTAGTACTGGCCGAATGGTTTTCCAGGGCATGCGCATACACCTGCTCCAGTCTCGTGGCTGGCTCCAAGCGGCGTTGCTGGACACTACAGCACTACTCGGGCAGTCTGGACATTGCGATGTACTAGTACTCCCCCCCTCCCATGTTTTCAGCTGGGCACGGGGAGATGGTGGTCACTCACGGAGAGATACTGGTCTCTGATAGGTTTTGTTATCCAAGTCAACTGATAACGGGACGAAATCGAATGCCAATACGTAAACTAAACTAATATTTTGTATCATTGCATCTAATGAGGATGATTTATACCCAACAATATCAAATTGGTGAATTTATTCCTAGTAAACTTATAACTCTCTGGTAACCGTTCAAAATCGTACAACAATAATAAAAAAAATCTATTTAATTATCAACTCTGTTCTAACCAACATTGAAAAACTATGAAATATGTTGTATCCTAGCAGACCCCCAGACTGCACATCCGGTAGACAAGTTGTCCAAGGAAGTTTAAAACAGGACTTGATCGTAGAACAGGACTTGATCGTAGAACAGGACTTGATCCACTATCTAAACTTGAAATAAACCAAAATTTTCCATATATGCAACAAATTAAGTGAACTTATACGTTGTAAGCTAATAATCCAATAATATTCATTTGACTGTATAAAATAGATTTGATCACAATTACAAAACATTTACAAAAATTCAACATGCATTATGCGTCAATGTGGAAATAAGCGCAACTATTTATCAAGACATGCGAAGTGAAATATGGTCATTATTTAACAAGATTAATCACGAGCAATTTGAAAAAAAATACATCGAAAAAATATCGCAGATGTGACAAAAAAACAGTCCTAACTCTAAATATCATGCTGGTGCCAAGCATCCGTTGAGCGAGTCAAGTATACGCTATGTATAATTATATATCACTATAAACATAGAATACATATATTACTATAAACATGTCAATCAGTGAATAAAAATAAAATGCGAGCAGTAGTCCAGTAATCAAGTATCAGCAGAGTAGCCGCTAAGGCATCCATGAGCTCGGTCTCTAAACTTTGATGTATCAGGTAGCAACAGTTATTAGAGATCGCATGGATCATGTACTGTTTTTCAATGTTATATTCCTATGAAACGGTAACAATACAGTAAATTTAGATTTGTAAATCACAAAGTCGAAGTGAATTGATACAGATAATTACTTTCTTCCCAATGACGATGTAAAACAAGCGTAGCATTCTAGATTAAAACCGAATCCAAGCATAATTTCGAATAATAGTGTACATAAGTTGATGAAGCAGCCAGCCACATATATCTATGATATAATAGCCGAAATAATGATCTATATTGAAGATGCAACGTGATAAAATTCTATAATTTAAACATGTACCGGGTATCATTGTGGAAATAAGCTCATCTCTTTATAACTATCTTACATATAGCGCAGAAAAATTTAACAACATTTATTGCGATTAAGGAAACAACGTTAGCTAAAATTATCGTAGATGTTACAAGTCTTATTATTATACCGTACTATTGCTATAAATAATAAATACTTACAAATAATGAACGCGTAAACACAAAACAACAATCACAATCCGACCACAGGCTGGTTGCAAGCATGCGTTAAGCGATCTCCTTCTGGTCCGGGTTTTGCTTATCTGGGACAGAGTGCTGAGCAATCATAGCTCTAATAAACCTACAATCCTATTACAATAAATAATTCATATATATGATATAAATATATATACAAATACAAGACATCTCCACTCAAGTCGAAATCTTAGAAGGGCCAGAAAGTTCCCCTTATGGACGCGAGTCGTGTGCGCCGCCCTCCGTTCGCTAAAAGCCAAGCCTAATCAAAATACGTTTAGTATTACTATTATACGACTAATTACTCCAGATCTATACTCCGATCGCACTGCTCGCCCCCTTCGCGCCCAGTACGATGCAAAACACAGCACCTGTTCACTTTGGTATCAACAACAAAGCTTAAGAGGTTTCTTTGGAGCGGCCAAGAAGCACCCCGGGAAGTCCGATGTACGTACAATAGCCATTGTAGGATAATAGGTATCTTTATTTGGCTAGTGCCAAGAAACCACCGCGGGGAGTCCAACCATTGACAAACAGAAGCCAGTCTGGGTTACTACATCGTCAGCGTATACTATAGGTATCGCCTGTAATTGTTCCTAATAAAATTATACGATATATCTATGTTTGGTTATCCTAACCCATTGGTCTGTAGTGAATTTACATTGAAACGTCATTAGCCTACGCAATTGAAAATTGCAATACAATAACCTTATGTGTACATACACCATTACATACATCTATAACAACTCAATTGATACCCAACACACAATACACAATAAACATCACAATATACACAATACCCAATTCAGTTACAACCCTACTACGGCAACCCTCCCCTCACCCCTACCCATCCGCCGACACCCCTCCCCCTACCCACCGAGGGCATATTCCGTGATATTACAGCTACTAATGTTGCAAAAAATATGATAGAAAATATGACACTATACTAGTAATCAATTATTTTCCAACCATGTTATTGCTATCCATTATTCGCCAACCATGTTATAGCAGTCCATTTTTCGCCAACCCTGTTATTGCAATCCATTATTCGCCAACCATGTTATTGCAATCCATTATTCGCCAAGCATGTTATTGCGATCCAATATTCGCCAACCATGATATTGACATCCATTATTCGTCAACTATGTTATTGCAATCCATTATTCGCCAACCATGTTATTGCAATACATTATTCGCCAAACATGTTATAGCAGTCCATTTTTCGCCAACCCTGTTATTGCAATCCATTATTCGCCAACCATGTTATTGCAATCCATTATTCGCCAAGCATGTTATTGCGATCCAATATTCGCCAACCATGATATTGACATCCATTATTCGTCAACTATGTTATTGCAATCCATTATTCG
The DNA here is from genome assembly GCA_016164225.1 of Gammarus roeselii. Lineage (NCBI taxonomy): Eukaryota > Metazoa > Arthropoda > Malacostraca > Amphipoda > Gammaridae > Gammarus > Gammarus roeselii. Next base: position 18,523 of record SDVV010002230.1, on the reverse strand, counting down.
CCAACCATGTTATTGCAATACATTATTCGCCAAACATGTTATAGCAGTCCATTTTTCGCCAACCCTGTTATTGCAATCCATTATTCGCCAACCATGTTATTGCAATCCATTATTCGCCAAGCATGTTATTGCGATCCAATATTCGCCAACCATGATATTGACATCCATTATTCGTCAACTATGTTATTGCAATCCATTATTCGCCAACCATGTTATTGCAATACATTATTCGCCAAACATGTTATAGCAGTCCATTTTTCGCCAACCCTGTTATTGCAATCCATTATTCGCCAACCATGTTATTGCAATCCATTATTCGCCAAGCATGTTATTGCGATCCAATATTCGCCAACCATGATATTGACATCCATTATTCGTCAACTATGTTATTGCAATCCATTATTTGCCAACCATGTTATTGCAATCCATTATTCACCAACAATGATATTTTCTAATTCGCTATTGCACTTACTTCTCTTGAAAGGGCTTGTGGATTTATCCATGTATCTGCGATGCTCACAGTTTGGTCTTCTCAGTCAAGCACAACCAGTTGGGTCATAGCCTCCATGCTAAGGCTATTCATGCGGTCCGATATGATGAGTAGTGGACGCGAGCATTGGTCCGCATTGCCGAAAGGTCTGCTGATGTGGTCGCCACGCAGCCGACTATAGATTTGAGGCTTCACAGAAAGGCCTATGATTACATTAATTAGATTGTAACCTCATTGATAATTGAACTTCGTGGTCACGACAAATGTCCGACATTTCTCAGTGTTCAATACTTCATTTTTCCTAAAGATCGGCTGTTCGTTAAACTGTGGTAACTGAAGTTCAACTTCAGTGATATTCCTCCTTAAACAGGTGTGATGTTAACCTCCTTAATGATTGGCTGGGCTTTAAACAGAGCTAACCTTAGCCCAAGGTAAGTGGTATACCTACCACAATTAGTATAAAATTAACCTACTTAATGGTCGGCCGTGCTTCTAACCGTGCCTAATAAAGCCCATCATCAGTGTTATATCTACTTGAACAGGTGTAAAGTTAACCTACTTAACGGTGGGCTGTGCTTCTTACCGGGCCTCCTAAAGCCCGTCATCAGTGTTATACCTACTTAAAGAGGTTTAAAGTTAACCTATTTAATGGTCGGCCGTGCTTCTAACCGGGCCTACTAAAGCCCATCATCAGTGTTATACCTACTTAAAGAGGTTTAAAGTTAACCTATTTAATGGTCGGCCGTGCTTCTAACCGGGCCTACTAAAGCCTATCATCAGTGTTATATCTACTTGAACAGGTGTAAAGTTAACCTATTTAATCCTAGTTGTCTATTTACACTTACGAAGGGGGCATTCAAGGTATCTTGGCAATGTTATCACTAATTTACTTATTGATGGCGTGTATGTCACCCTGACTGCGTCTTCACATATGTTCTTTGGGTGTGTAATCTAAACGCATCCGTATAAATAGTTTGAAACTTGTTTCCTTGTAACTATCATTGTAGCATCGAGTGTTTAAATAAGTACTACAATTGGTATTAAATCTCATTGTTAAATTGCGAGAAAAGGTTACGACTGGCTCGTCCTTCTGTATTACTCGCGACCAAGGCTCTATACCATCGTTTACTTGTCTGGTCAGATTGAGAGCGACGAGGTTGTTTTCATCTCGCAAGGGCACCTTCGGAATGTTGTTCCTCTGCCCGTCCTGAGCTCCTCCCGTAACTGACAATTCCCTCTCCTAAAAGCATTCATGTTTTTCCTGTTTGTGAACGTGCACAGCCGTGTGTGTTGAAAGCTGTGCGTGTGTTCTTGCGTGTGCATGTGTCGCTCTCTCTAGACGAACTATACCTGTCCGTATACCTTTCTTTAAACATTGAGAAACCAGTGCACTCCTTTCCGCTACACGTGGAAATGATCTGAGTCGCAGTACGATGTATCCGGTCCAGTTGCGTTTCGGTTCCCTCCTTTGACTGTTGCAGCGACAGCCTGGGGCAGTTGACAATGGTTTCGTGGAGCCTGATGCTTTCTGAGGTATTGGAGACAACGAAAACACGTGTCCTGAACAGGCAGACGAAGCCAGTAGTCAAGGGTTGCCTCTTCTCAAGGAGGAGCGACCGATTGCTTCGAGTGGAAGAAGCGTGAAAGAGGTTACAGCGCTCTCGGTCCGGCTGTAACCCTCTCCAAGTCGTGATGCGGATGCTCTGGACATGTTTTTATGACGGGGTCAAGGAGCCCGAAGCGCTGGGATTCATTGAAAAAACACGATGGAAAGTTTTCTTCGTTGAAGTGTCATGTAACAATTTAAGCTCACTCTTTGTTTATGCAATATATATCACAAATAATGTTCAGCCAAATGAACTGTGGCGAGAACCCATTCATTGCCAGGAAGTGCATTGGTATGAAGCGGCTATGTTGGTTTTATGGTGGTCGGCTGACGGTTGGCAGGCGGCTCCTCGATGGTTGGAGGACAGTCGACCGGCAGTTGGAAGACGGTTGACCGACTGTTAGAGGACGGTTGACCGATGGTTGAATGCGGTAGTCTGACGGCTTGAGAACGGTTGATCGACGTTTGGAGGACGATTGAACGACGGTTGGATTTCAGCTACTGAGGGCTGGAGGATGGTTGGTAAACAATTGATCGACGGTGAGCTGACGATTAGCCGGTGGTCCGCCAGTGGATTGGTCAACGTATGACCGTCGGTAGACCTGCGGTTGACCAATGTGGTTGGCAGATGGTTGACCGAAGGTTGGGTGATGATTGACTTACAGTTGCCTTACTGTTGACGGACGGGTGACCGACGGTTAGTTGATTATTAACCGGTGGCTAGTCAATGGCTGCTTGATAGCTAGGTGATGGTTGGCTGTCGAAGACCTACGGTTGACCAGCGGTTGGCCGGTGGTTGGCCAGTGGTTGGCTGTTAGTTTTCTGACGGTCCGCCGATGGTAGGCAGATGATAGACCGACGATTGGTGGATGGATGGTTGAAAGTTGGCCGAGTGTTACCCGACGACATAACCTGCTCTTATTTTGTGACAGGTGTAGGAGCCCGTGTAATTATTCGCAATTGTAACTATTTTCTCTGACGAAGTGCCTCCTCACATTTGATTGGGCTTGTTGATTAATTTCCACACCTATTATTATTTTTTTATTCATATCAGTCAAAGAGGCTACTATTATTACAATTTTAATAGCTCTGCCTCTTCTCAGGCAACAAGGCACACCGTTTTCACGTATCAATCACTAATATCACCCTCGCCTGCTTGGGGCAATAGATATGCTCCCCCGGACTCGTTTACGAGCATTCTTTCTTCCACCCAACCACTTGTTTACTAGAGGATCTTGTTAACTGTCAAGCACTTTACAGGTATCTTTCTTTGTTCTACCTTTTATGTATAATGTGTTGTCTTCTATCACATACACGAAATCATGTTTATTTAAGTAAAATAATTCCGATACTAGAGCCAGATGTCCTCAGACTGGGTTAGAGCATTAAAGGACAATTGCAAATTGAAACGTTTACCAACCACCGTTGCAATAACGATAATAACAATAATGGTAACAATTATAATACTAATTATAACAATAATAATAAAAATAATGATAACAATACTATTGATAATGATATAATAATCATAATGTTTATAATACTACTAATAAGAACAACGATAACAGTAATAATAATAATAATGATAGCACTAGTAATAATAAGTCAGTAGTATTTACTATATTCATATTACTAATTATAATGATGGCACACTGATACCTGCACGGTAACAGAATCAGTCAGGCGAGGCTGACTAGGTAGCGTGTCGGCATTTCCTTACAATATACTTCCATGGAAACCTACTTGACTCCTATACAAACATTCTAGCAGGTCTCTTGATTGATCATAGGTCGTCCTGTACACTCCGTGGGAAAAAGAAGGCTACTGGCGATAAGTGGGAAGGAAGAGTCGAAATCGTCTGTGCGACTAAGTAACGTGCTAAGTACATTCATGACAATGAGTTAAGAAAAGCTATGCTTTACCAAATCCTTTTTTTTTATTAGAGGTAAATAGAAATATGCTGAATATTCGTTATAGGAACATTTAGTCGAACATATCTAACAGGAGACCTAAAATCAATTTTTGATCTCTCCCTCCATGTTCTGTCACATGCACCTCATCAATATGCATGGAGCGGAGAAGGGATCGTGTCAGCGAGGATTGGAAAAAGACTAACCGATCTCAGAAGCTGTATTTTATGAGCCCAGCATCGCCCAGTCAAGAAATGCAATGATGAAATGATCGAACTGAGTGACAACTATGAACAGGGGTTCATGTATGTTTTGGTTAGGTTTGGGAGCGTGAAGTTTCCTCTCGCCTTCTTCAACTGCACCATGCTACAATAATACGGTTTTCCCTGAATTTGTATGTGAGGTGGCAACCGTCGCAAATGTTTTCAGAACACTTCACGCTAGGGTTCAGTTTACTCAACGCATTATAAATGTTCTTGCAAATTATTTATAATGCTGGAAAATTAAACCCAAGCTACTCAAAATTACCGCCTAATACACAATCCTCTCTTATGGAGGTGAGTTACACTCAGGCACAATTACAGACTTTCCATTATTTTATCCAGGACGGTGACATGAATTATTATACATGTTCTTATACCGCATCATTATCATATACGAATTTTAACCAGTAATTTTAGTTTGGTCTGGTTCCATGCTACGCTAAAGTGCTCAATTGTGCCTAGGGTATTCTTCTGACAATTGTTTATCTGTTGTCTCTGGTCATTTGAGAGCCTCTTCTGTAAAGCTCTTGCGTCATGCTGATAAAAGCATTTGATATAATGACGTTACAAGCAACATAGAGGGATAATTTGATGACAATTGGACAAACGTTTTTGATGTATCACCTCTGGAATTGTAAGGTTTGTTACGTCACAAACCGTTTTTGTTATGAAGATGGTAAGAAAAAACATTTTTCGACGTCAAAAACGTCAACTTTAAGAGTTGATGTCTCATAATCCGTTGGTCCAATCGTACTTAATTTTTTACTTTATGTTGCATTCGACTAATTGGATAAAAAAAAATTCGGCATGACTGTGGGGCTTTAAATGCCCCTATAACCTGTGTGAACCTCAAAATAAATAGCAATCATCCAATCTATTTTTTTTTGGGTAGTCCATGCTGGAAGATGCTATCATTCAATCTTCAACACGTCAATTGGAGGTCAAGAACTATTAAGCATTTCTGTACTGTAGGACTTCATCCTCCAATATTTCCGATTCAATTGGTGCCTCTGACAGATAATTTGTACGCTTTATAGCATATTCATTCTGTGATGTAATGCGCACAATATGTGCTTGACTTGATGAAATTATATCAAAACGACCGGGAATAACCATCTAATTGTACGTACTTGACTATCACACGTTATTCAGTCGCGGTATCAGCACTGCAGGCAGTGCTCTGCCCATGATTTGACCAGGAGGCTCACATACATAATGTTAGTCCATCTCTGATATCATGCTCAAAATGTTGTCTGAGAGATTACGTTAATCTCAATAACCTCAAAACAACATGATCAGTGGCTTCTAATATTTTCCTTTAAACTATTTCCAATCTTTTACAATTTGAAGGTTGTATGCAAGCCAGAAGCACGCCCCAAGCAGCCCTTCATCAAGGCCTGCATGGGGTGTCCATTTCGGACTATGTGTAAGTAAATGAACGACTCCGCTGTAATGACTACCCTAGGAACAGAATATCAGATGTAGAGAGATTGGTTCGGATGGGGCAGCATACCATGCATGCTTATTTGCGTGTAGGCTGTGAATACGAGTAATGGTTCGTCTCCGGCGTAGTAGCAGTGTAGTAGCAGTTGTCTCCATCCTGGTTTAGTCGCCGTGGTCTCCGACCTGGTGTAGTCGCAGTAGCCACCGACCTGGTGTATTTGTTGTTCTGGCGTAGTCGCAATGGTTTCTGTCCTGGTGTAGTCGCAAAGGCCGCTGTTCTAGTGTAGCCACAGTGGCCTCCCTCCTGGTGTTGTTTCAGTGGCCTCCGTCCTGGTGTAGGCGCAGAGGCATTCGTCCTGGTGCAATCGCAGTGGCCGCTGTTCTGGTGTAGTCATAGTGGCCTCCGTCCTGGTATAGTTGTAGGTTTCTTCGTCCTGGTGCAGTCGCAGTGGCCGCTGATCTGGAGAAGTCACTGTGGCGTCCGTCTTGGTGTAGTTGCAGTGGCCTCCGTCCTGGTGTAGTTGCAGTGGCCTCCGTCCTGGCGTTGTTACAGTGGCCTCCGTCCTGGTGTTGTTACAGTGGCCTCCGTCCTGGTGTAGTTGCAGTGGCCTCCGTCCTGGCGTTATTACAGTGGCCTCCATCCTGGTGTAGTTCCAGTGGCCTCCGTCCTGGTGTAGTTACTGTTGCCTCCGTCCTGGCGTTGTTACAGTGGCCTCCGTCCTGGTGTTGTTACAGTGGCCTCCGTCCTGGTGTAGTTGCAGTGGCCTCCGTCCTGGCGTTGTTACAGTGGCCTCCGTCCTGGAGTATCTGCGATGACCTCTGTTCTGATCTGTTCGTCACCGTCCCGGTGCCTCCCAGACGAGGAAGGACCAGAGCTGGTAATGCGGAAGTGCATTAAAGAAGACCATCTAGAACGGTGAGGAGGAGGGGGTGGGCACGAAGGAAGGGGGACCTGAGGTGGGAAGGGAAAGGTGGAAGGGGTGAGTGTAACGTAAGCTGAAGGGCGGCAAAATAAATATCGGGCAAAGTGGCAGGAAAGTATATGTGTCAGGTAGCGAGAGGTAAACACCCTTTCCTGACGCGCCGCCGTTTCTCTTAGTTATCTTCTGCCTCGGGGATAGCTCAGAGCCGACTTGTATAGTGCATCAGGATACTCAAACAAAGAGCCACTGTTGTGGGAAATATTTTCCTTTCCATGTTAACAAAATTTCGTCTGGGGATTTTTGTATAGCTGAAGATTTCATTCATATTAATTGACGGGATGAGAGAAAACTAAACCAATTGGGCCACGATGGTATTGCAATAATTCATTCACACTATTGTACTTTTTAGCAAACCCTGCAGATGGCAGTCTTCAAAAGTAGATTGATGGACGCGTCAATGCCCGCCATTTAATTGGATACTGTGATGTTTTCCGACGTATTCTCTATAAGCTTGATATTATTTTGAATATTTGTACTGCTAAACAATATTGTCGAAGCTTATAGTTACGACGTTGATTAAAAGGATGGCTTGATTGTTGGTGAGGTAGAATCACCCTTGAGTAGCCGCGAGTTTCAGTGTGGAAATTCCGTTAGTGAAGCAGCCTTAGCCGGGATTTTTTTTACATACTTTTTCACGAAACATGTACCGGAGACTTAGGGAAGATGCCTCCACTATTTATTTACTAAGTCCCCAACGATATGGAGACCCCTGGCCCAACGCTAGCCAGAGGTTGAGGCATCCAACGATACTATTGCCGCCTCCAGCCTTGCTGGGGTTACGGCCTACCCTCTAGCTTAACAAGAGATCCGATCTATAACTCCCTGAGTTGATAGGCTTACACGCTAATTGTACAAAAAAGAATTGCCACGTTGCACAGCCAGCCCTAGCCGTTGTTTCAACACGAACGTTTTGCGAGGGTCCCCGGAGGCGACAGATAACCGTCGGCCGGTGTCGTGGATCAGGAGACTGCTGGACTTGCATATAACGCCGGTCGTCACGATAGCAAAGGGCTCAAAAAAGCAACGGTCACGAAGAGATTGATACTTATTTTTTTTATTCACAGCCGCATTGACAGTCCTGCCAGCCTCTGAAGAAGTGCCAGTCTGGTGACTCATCGCAAAGGTGTCTACGCAAGTGCAATACCAACAAGGGGTTTTCCCTCTAGAAAAAGGAAGACTGTAACACTGTCAGATAATTTACCGTCGCCTCGGTCGATACTAAGCTCACGGATCGTACCAAGGCCAACTGTGCGCAGTGCTTGTTCAGTTATGTCATTCAGAGACAAATGTTTGGGATGACGACCCCCGCAATAAAGGTACAAGAGCGCGTGAGTGTCTGATTCATCCATACGCTGACCACATCGGCAAAGCCGCGGATAACACATCGCTGCACTCACTCTGAGCGCGAGGGCAATTCGAAGCGAGTCAGGTTCCGATAGTGTACCAAGAGGGGCGGCAGAAATTCCTTCGAGCCAAGAACCGCTATTGTGACAGGAAACAACCAGGAAACGAGCTTAGTTTTAGGATATTGGGCCTCAAGTAACAGACCGTCCAATGTTACCCTTACTCCAACAATGTCCTCCCAAAAAAGACTTCTGGATAGCGCGACAGTCATCGTCTGGTGCGGTCTCTTCTTCACTATGCCCAGCTTTCCATGTCAACACTGCTTCCGGAAGTACGTTAGTCTGTGCCAAAACGTTAACATTTGACAGAATGGCTTCAACTAAGGGACCGACAGAATGCAGAGATGAGATGAAGCTGGGTAGGGCTATATCTTGCGCCTTGCGAATGCCCAAACCACCAGGACTAATTAGGAGAGTAGCTTGCTTCCATAAAAAGATTGAAAATTATATGTTGATAATTGTTGAAAAAGCATTTCGAACTGATTCGTCGAATCTAGCAAGGTTAGGTGGGAGCAACGCGCAATAGATACTGGAGTTTGGGAATGACGAAGTACTTTTTCAGTAGGGTTAGAGCTTCATGTAGCTCAAATACGCTTAGTCGAGAGGCCATCAATTTAAGGTCGTCGATTTTGCCTTCGGACGCGTCTGGAATAGCTTGGACTGAGATGGGTACGCCGAGAACAGTGCCACGTTTAGCAGACCCAATTTTGATGGCAGGGACGACCTCACGGAAAAAAGAGTGTGATCTTCCTGGACGCCATGTCCCAACTGTTGACGTGGATCAACTTGCGTTCTTGACCCGCAAATTTCTAAGCCTATTTGGTCTAACTTTTCTCACAGGTCGCGAAAGTCCGTTAAAACAATATCTGCCTGTTACCAGAGCGTGACGTCATCCTAGTACCAAATGTTCAATTCGGAAACGGCACTACGCGGCATTTGGTCGACGCAGTGGGAAAAGAGAGCGCGCCCAAGGGGCCCCCGTGTTGGATTCCAATTGCAGGGAGGATTGTTTCGTCACCAAAAAACAACGAAAATCGTTCAGAATATGATTGCCATAGGAGTCGATACGTACTGGGAGTGCGCTCACGGGCAGCATGCGAGAAGACGTAGCGCCGAATACAGTTGAACGCATTCTTTAAATTTAATTTAAGAACTACGCGGTCTGGCGGGGCGTTGGCTATGTAGTGGCGTGTGGCATGTGCGGCCGCCTCGCAGCCTCATTTTTTTTGGCAAACCCTAGTTGAACAACCCTCTTCTTCGTAAGGGCGCATAGTGAGGCCACATCAAACACTTTCCTGGCAAATGGAGAGATTTCGTCCTGTAGTGTCAGGTTGACCAATTCATGAGAGTTGAGGCAAGATGGACTCCGTCACCACCGGCATTTTTCTTCAAGAGTGACTTAAGGTGACCGGGCTGTCAACCGAGGCCAGGGAGTTGGCACTGACAGCACCTGGTGCCTCGATGACGTCTGCCTTCTGCCAAATGCGCACTGGAGTTACTGCGGACCCCCACTGACAACCTCGTGACTCTCCAGTTGATATGTGCCAAACTGGTCTGGCTGGTTACGACATGCGCGGTCATTTTGGTGTGCACAATTAGAGGAGTAAAAATGAAACCACCGGAAGCTATGACTTTAAAGCAGCGACAACTGTTGGAATTGCAGGCACCTACGGTGCAGTGACAGCAGCGACCCAAATTGTCAGTCCTCGCAAGGAAGGCGGAGTATATGAACAGTGAAATTTAAGATCTAAGAGAGACTGTCGGAATCATTATGCCTTAGAAAAACAGACCTCATACAGAATTTTATTCTTCCGCTTGCAAATATTAAGAGATTAGACAAACTCGAGATATTGAGAGACAGGGAAATTATTGCATGTGACGTCGCGGCACACAAATGCATGTTGTTATAGTCTGAAAGTTGAATAAAACTGAGCGACTTGCACACGTGGACGTCCTAGGCTCATTACCTTGCGCTCTGTAAATGAAAATAAGGTTTCCTACCCGTGACGTCATAAAATAGTTTATCACTTTTTCATCGGGTGAATTTTGATAATATTTGTCTCCTGAATTCGATTAAGGGAAGCTCCACTCTAGACAAAGTATATTTTTCACCGCAAATGGCCTCCAAAAATAACTTATAAGTAACCGGAAAAATATGGCAACCTATAAAACCTATAACAATTACACCAAAAAATAATCATGAGGGCACACAAATAAAAGCTATTAAGTACATAAAAATAATCTACAAAAACATGAACTAAAGCTAATAGTAAAATTGAAACAAACTTAAAAATAACCTTAACAAATTGTCCTAACAACATGCTAAAGAAATGAACACATAAATGTATCTAAGGAAACATGTATCCAAGATAATAATCGATTATAAGCAAACTAAGAAAAAATCACCTAAAACATTACATAAATAAATTACACCTCGAAATTGTCTTGAGAGCAAATGGACACCACGTTTTGTGCCCACAGAAGTGGTCAACAAACTCACTGAATAATTGAACAAATTTAAGAGGTAACTTGTGGTGGAAATATCCTTGGCACGGAGCTATACAACACCAAGAAGTGCAACTTACTGAATGACGTGTAATATTTTGAACTGCATAAAAGGAAATAGAATATTACCACTGGAATTTTTTTAAATGTTACCATCAGACTGGCTCAAAACAGCAGCTGGAGAGAACGTGGGTTCCACTGTTTGGAGTGCAAGATCCTGAAGCAGGTCGAGGCATACGAACAACAATTGGTTGCAGTGAGGGATCCTCAAGCAGGTCGAAGTAGGTCCACATTTTTTTCCAGTGCGGTATCATAGAATCGTTGTAGGAAGCCAGGCCTCGGACAGCGAGGCGTGCAAGGCATGGTTTCGGGAGGCGGGGGGGGGGGGGGGGGGGGGGGGGGGGGGGGGGGGGGGGGGTATGAAGGTCCACTACACCCAGCTAGACGAGCGAGTGCACTGGCATACCAGGACATCGGGTCATCACTGTGCGTGCTGCGTATGTTGAAACAGTCGAGGCAGTAAAGGGGAGGAAACGTGGGTTAGGCTGTACAGGTAGATGGTGGTGAACCTTTCCTTGCGACTTAAATGGCACCCCCTCGTATGCGAACAGATGCAGGATAATCGAAGGAGGCTTAGTTAACTACAGAAGTTTTTGGGTGAAACGATTCAAAGGAACGTCTTCCGAGATGACCAAAAGCAGGGGTTGTTGTGCCCTGGTCCACAATAAGACACAATCACGAGACAGTCAGGGGAGTAGCAAACGCACAGGGTTGCCAGATGTTTCATTGCTGACCGACGAGAGTAACTCTCCGGAGTGTTTAGAATGATCGACGTCGCGCAATGCAGAATCTTATTCCCTCATCTTGGTAGCAAAAAACTGAGTTGAATAAGCACCAAGAAGAGAAAAAACAAGTAAATATAAATTCGAGTTGAACGCGTTCGAAAAACTCATAGATGGGAGATGTATGTCGGCAGCACGTACGCACGAACTATACAACATTTGGCGAGGATGCAGACCCGCTCTGTGGGGAGCTGGCAGTTAGTTGAATCCTGGGAGTATTTCCCGTAGACTGTCTAAAGAGTCTGGCTCTTATTGCTCTTGGGCACCTGTTGCTCTGCTATCTGTTGCCGGCGATGCTTTTGCATTCCAAAAATTATATCATTACATAATGTGTCTCAACTAATGGGTACAAGTGATCATTACACAAGGTGTCTCACCTAATAGGTACAAGTGATCATTACATAAGGTGTCTCACCTAATAGGTACAAGTGATCATTACTCAAGGTGTCTCACCTAATAGGTTCAAGTGATCATTACATAAGGTGTCTCACCTAATAGGTACAAGTAATCAATACATAAGGTGTCTCACCTAATGGGTACAAGTGATCATTACACAAGGTGTCTCACCTAATGGTTACAAGTGAACATTACACAAGGTGTCTCACCTAATAGGTACAACTCATTGCTCATACTCTAAATTTGATTTGACATCAGTTATTTCCTAATAATAATTCGATGCACGACTGGAAGTCAACAATCGTGCAGCTCAACATTTGTGGGTGGTATTTCTTGAAGTGCTCACAGACTCCTATGTATCTTTCACGCAAATTTGTATAAACTTTACTGTTACTAGTATCCATAGGAAATAATCGCATGTTATCCAGTCCAGTGATCTTCAATGCATTCAATGTTTAAGTCTGATTCTCCATTGCTATTCACTGCACATAAAGTTCAGCCATAATATTATGGCTGACGCCAGATTGGATTTGGTTAACCAATGACGTTTAAAATCAGGACTGCTGGTTGAATCAGACAAAGAGGCTGCTTGACGTAAGAGCTGCATTGTCAGCGATAATAGCCCTCTACTTCTAAGGATACCTTGCACATATATGTGGTAGACATCATCAAAGTGTTCCACTGAAAATAATATATTCTTTTAATTAAAGTTTAGTTATTTGCTACATGATATTGTTTGGTACAATTCTCCTATTGATCTTGAGGCAGCCCCATTATATTTATATTGAACAATAATATAGCGTACAAAAGTTTGCCTTAGCGAAGTGCTTCACATGCACATTAAAGGAATAGGATTATGTACAGTAAGCAACATGTTGATGTGTATGTGTAAAGATAATTAAACAATGGTTAGCTCGTATTCGTAAAATGCAGAGATTTTCCCTCTCTGCATTCACTTGTGGCGGGGAGATTGGGGGCCTTCCCCTTCTGTGTCAGCCTAACTTAGCCACCCTCCTAATGAGGGAGAAACGGCTGAGTGTCTATACATACATACATACATCTTATTCCTTAGTTTGAGGCAACATAAGAATCCGCTTATTGTTTGACAGGGACGATGCTTTGCACAGCCATCATCCTTGAGGAAATTTATTATTTCCCTAGTAGTTAAGACTTTGTCTATGGAGAGGTATAATTGACTGTAATGAAACCATTTGGAAAGTGGTCTCGTCAACTGTGACAGTTCTGAGGAAACGATGCTGCCGTCTCACTAATAATTTTTGTCTCATTTACTCGACAGTGAGTAGGTCTTTGTTTGGAATATGTATCGAGGGCGCCCGATTGTTGTGACGCCTTCACAGTTGCCTGGGGAGGCTCGGGACAGTATTACCAAGAAAGAATAACTAGTAATAATTGAACGAGTTTTCTGGTATAAAGAACAATCTTATGTTCTAAGAAGTTGTCTTGTGTTTGGTTTTGGTAAGACTCAAGCAACGCGAGATAGTGTCTCTCGAGCAATGAAATTTTAACTACGACGGCAAACTATATTCTTTGATTGAACTGATTCCATATTTCACTCGTGAAAAGTCCTGGACTACGGAAACTCTTGAATTTAATGAGTTCTTAATGGGCTCTCGTGGCCGTTGAGAGGGTCAGCGGGCGATTTGCGCTATTGGAAACCGATGGTAAAGCGGCCGTTCAAAAATGTTGTAGGAACTAAAGTTCTCCTTTACACAACGCTAAACGTTTCCTCGCAATGTTCACAAATCGTAAAATATCTTGATGTATATTCAATACACCCGGATTAGTACCTAAAGTGCACATCATTACTTAATGTACAAAGTTATTTCCATCAGGGGGATTGCGGTACAGGGGATCATATACGAGAACGACGTAAAATTCAAGAGCACCCTAATTACCAGTGCACAAGTTTTCATGCAACCGACTGAGAAACGCTGAGGCAAGCTTAAAAAAGTTGTTAATTTGAAATTAAATGCCATGACAACACCATCATGGACGAGAATAGATAGTATATCAATTACTCTTATCTATATACATATAACTACAGTTACACCCTGTGTAAAAATAATGTCCTGCTTGCAAAATTGTGCATCCTTTGAGTAAATCGTTGTTTCCCCAGCCTCACAATATTGAATCATGTGGAAAACGGAATATTTACAGAAGCCACGCTGTTCACCCGTGCTAGCCTCTTTTAGAATAATGTTAAACAGTATGCCCAAAACATGACAATTTCAATTTCAAGAAAATTTCAAGAAAAAGCTGACACGGGTCTAGAGGAGTCTCGTAACTTGGCTACTTGTGCGCGTTTTATCATAGATTTGTGTAGTTTTGTAGTTATTAAACTTCAGGATTGTTTTGCTATTTATTAAAACCAGGTTAGTTATTAAATCAGAGGTGAACATTCAATTTAAAAGTGAACATACCAGCTTTTGATTGCATAATGAGCTGTTTCGGTACAAGAGGGATTAGTCTATGCCATGGATCAATCCGCGCTCTGTTTCATACACTTTAGAACGCACTGTCTAGAGGATCCTTTGTTATCAATGGCGAGTAACATCTTGTCTGATCCTTAAATTTTAGAGTAAACACCAGGGATTTCAGTGGCGATTGCTCCTGAAATATTCCCCTTTTATCTCATGCAGACCGGGCAAGGGCCCAAGATAATTGAAACCAAACAGAACGTGGCAGTCAATTCCCTGTAGTACTTCAGACAGTAAAGGATCGCGAGAGGAGAGGAGAGAGAAAGAGCATTGGCAGGAGTCAAAGGCAAGTCAATCCTGTTAATGCGGCAGGCTATTCTCTCGACCCCCTTTTCCAAGGGTAATGGTTTGCTCGTGAATAGGAACGCTGCTATCACAGATGAGGCTGGAACCAACGGAGTCAGTATTTGCTCTGAAAGACTGCAGTATCAATACACTTTGGCATGAGAGAACATCTCTCGTTTTTTTTCAGCACCTTTTTCATCTGCATGGCAAATATTTGAAGGTTTAAAAGAAATATATACGTCAGGAAACATTTTTGGTATTTAAACCAGTCTTTCCATTGCCAGAATAGTGGTGTTTTCAATTCAAACATGAATGTAGCACAATATTATTTAGCCTATGCCTACTACATGATCAATGTATTCACTCCAGTGCTAGAAATAGAAATTTCTGTGGTTTTTAAAACAATACGATGCTAGCCTTCAGTGTACACATTTTATGCTCCTACATTCAATGCTAGTTTTATATTGCCTACACTCATCCAGCATTATAATGGAAAGCACACTACTCTCCATAAAATTATACTTTGTTCGATGAAGTTAAGGTTTTTGTACCTGGGCGATCCAATGGGTTATTTTTTTTCCCGCAAATTTGCATTGCCACCATTGCAGTTTTTCTCCAACCCAATGATAATGACACAACAAGTCAGTCTGTTCACCAATCAAAAACCGCTATAGAATGAGATCCCAATCATTTTTTCTGTCCGCTCGCTAGCTTAAGTCACTAGTTTTTTCCTTAATTTTATGTTGGTTTAATTAGTGTAGATTACGAACTTCATCAGTTCGTTCATTTCTCTAAGTTAGAGGCCTTTGTCATTTTGTTTCTTCGTCTGCAATTGGGTCCTGCGAGTGTTTGTAGGAAAGAGATCATTTCAATTTCATAGATAACACAAACGTAAATTATTCATTCCTGAAAGCAACTTTTGGTCCATTCAGAGCGTGCAAATGATTATTTTGGAGGGTGTGCCAGAGATAGGGCGCTCATTTGAGCCCTTCATGAAACCGCAGATAACTTCTTGTATGCTTGCTGTCTAGTTAGATAATTTCTCGTGGGCTTGATGTCGAGTTCGATATCTTCTCGAGATATTGGCGTAGAGTTAGATAACGTCTTGTGCGCATGGTGTACAGTTAGATAACTTCTCTTTTGCTTGGTGTAGCGTTAGATAACTTCTAGGGTGCTTGTTGCCTAGTTAAATAAGTTCTCCTGGGCTTTGTGTAGAGTTAGATAACTTCTCGTGTGCTTGGCGTCGAGTAATTGGCGGAGAGTTAGAGTAATTGGCGTAGAGTTAGATAACGTACAGTTAGATAACTTCTCTTTTGCTCTGTGTAGCGTTGGATAACTTCTAGGGTGCTTGTTGCCTAGTTAAATAAGTTCTCGTGAGCTTTGTGTAGAGTTAGATGACTTCTCGTGTGCTTGGCGTCGAGTTAGATAACTTCTCGTGTGCTTGGTGTCGAGATAGATAACTTCTCGAGTGTTTGGGGTAGCGTTAGAGAACTTCTCGATTGCGTGGTGTCGAGTTTGATAACTTCTTATGTGCATAGTATCGAGCTAGATTGCTTCTCGTGTGCTAGGTGTCGAGTTTCATTTCCTGCAATTAAATGAAATCAGAACCTAAGATAATTTTCGACTATATGTTCTATGATAAACTGTTGCTTCTCCACACTGGTATCATTGGAGTACTCGTCTAGCGCGGTTAATAACGCGCTGCTACGATGCGCCAGCTGATAGGTTAATAAATCGAATCGAAACTAATTGTCTATCAGATTTAATTAATGAATTTTGTTTAATATCTTGTAGTTCAATGACTTTTTCCGAATTCAGGACTCGACTCAATGTGAGCGCATCCCATTTTTATTCGTTGTCGCAGTTTGATGTAATTTATCCCACCCGAACGAACATTTTTTCCTCGTCTTTCTCCTTGAAGTATCGGATATAGAGCCACGTGCAAACGTAACGGCGCTGCTCCTAAAAGAACGATTTTTTTCGAAGTTAAAGCCTAATTGAATTACTTTGATTTTCAGTGACTGAATCGTTGCATTGATCTGTTATAAGAATGGTGTAGTGCAGCGTGGGATCCTGGATACGGCGCTCGCTCTTCAGGATATGGAGAAAGAGTGGCAGTGTCGGAGCTGCATTTAACATGTTCTCGTTTATTTCAATGACGCCTTTTTCTCACTCTTTTCTGGACCATTTTTTGATGGAG
This sequence comes from Gammarus roeselii, assembly GCA_016164225.1. NCBI lineage: Eukaryota > Metazoa > Arthropoda > Malacostraca > Amphipoda > Gammaridae > Gammarus > Gammarus roeselii. The sequence goes on along the minus strand of SDVV010002230.1, from coordinate 1,699 downwards.
ACTTTTCTAAAACATATTTCTGTTTTTGAACAGAAATTCCGTTAGACGTTTAAACTGAACACACATCCTGCAGTGTTCAGAAACAACGACTGTATTTCAAAATGACCCATCAGCAGCTGGCTGTGTCTAACATGTCCTTAGTGGCAAATAATTTGCTACTACGAAAAGAGGGCATTAATCATCAAACGAGATCAGCAACAATGGCGTCTTTTTGTTCAATTTTGTTTCGCGGGTGTAATATTCCGTCTTGTCTTGGGTTACATGTATCTACTTTAACAGTAGATACACCGCAGAAGAGTAAGAATTTGTTTAGATTGAGGAAGATGTTGATAAATTGACTATTGTTACCGTTTGCGTTGTACTAGTAATGAACTGGAACATCTGTTACTTCAGAAACCGGTACAGCCTCCATCCCCCTTAATTGGTGCCCCTTTCTTGTTCGTCGTTAGCTCACAGATGAGGCCCTCATTGACTCCAGCCCCCTCCCTCCCTTCCTCCCTCCACCCAAGCTCAGTAATTGATGTCCCGTCCAGTTGGCTGCATGGCTCAGGCGAGGCTGTCATATGCTCGCACCCCCCTCCCTTCCCACTAATTGGTGCCCCCCGCCAGCAGGTTGCTGGCTTACAGACGAGACCCTCATAGGCTCAAACCCCTAACAGGTCCTCATAGACTTACAGCTGGCTTACAGACGAGACCCTCATAGACTCAAACCCCTCACAGGTCCTCATAGACTTACAGCTGGCTTACAGACGAGACCCTCATAGACTCAAACCCCTCACAGGTCCTCATAGACTTACAGCTGGCTCACAGACGAGACCGAAAGAGGCTCACAGGCCCTTTAGTCCCCGGGCCCCTGAATTGGTGTCCCACTCCTGCAGCTTATTGATTAACAGACGAGTCCTTTCATTCCTCCTAATTTGTGCCTCACTCCACCTGGATGCTGGCTCGCCGGTGTTTCGGTATAAGCTGGCGGGCCTACGTATCCCTCATACCCTGATTGGTGCTCCACTTCTGCATGTTGCTGGCTCACAGACGAGACCGGTATAGGCTCGCAGGCTCACATGTCCTTCCATTCCTCTTAATTGGTGCCTCACTCATGCGCGTTCTTGGCTCTCAGATAAGGCCCTCACAGGCTCCCACCCCCCCCCCTCATGTACTCTAATTGGCGCCCCAATTCTGCAAGTTGCTGGCTCACAGATGAGGCTCTCTGTCCTCCCATGCACGCCAATTGGGGCCTCGCCCTTGCAGGTTGCAGGCTCACTAGACGAGAACCCCCCCCCCTCTCCCATCGGCCTCCTTATTGGTGCCCCACTCTAACAAGTCCAAACCGGAGCCGACTATCGTGTTGTAGTCGCTTTGTATAAATCTTTAGTTGCTGCAACTATTGTTCATATCATTTACGGTTCACGTATTCCGAATTCCAGTAGCATTTCGGTGCCGCTTTAAGGATTACACATTCATCTATGTACTATGATTTCACAATTTTCCAGAAGTATCAGAGCACACAGACATCACCCATGTAGTATCCAAAATTAATGTTAGGTGCCTGCTCTGTTGAGATGTGAATTCATCATTAGTAGACCCGGGTTAAAGGAGACACGCACAGACTTTCCTCTCTTACAGCATATGGTGAGGCGGTGCTGAGACATACACTCAGTTAGCAGACTTAGCTCTATGTAAGTTCGTTCACTTAAGCTAG